>JADRCH010000073.1:13257229-13333572 GCA_019843965.1 Rhynchomys soricoides | reverse complement strand
GGTTTAATTACTCTACTACCTAACATTCACCACTGATTTAGCTCAACACACAGCTGTCCCCACATCAGTCCCTTCCTGGTTACATGCAGAAGGCATAGGTTATTTACCAGAATCAGGCTGTGCTCTGATTAGTGTACTGTTTCTTCAGTAAAAGACTGGGGGTTCTAGACTAGAAATAATGCACTTTCTGAGCTCAAATGAGCACCTGTAGTTCTTTACTCAGAATGGAGGCCTCATTTATGAGGAAGATATGGACATGTTTACACAGAGATCACTCTTGTCCTCATCCCAATCATGAAATATGTAAACCAGACCTTTGTCTATTATGCACCCTGAAGACCTGCAGTGGTTAATTATAGAGATAGCGCCTCAGTTGTCACAAGGCTTTCTGTCTAGAGCTAGTCCATGCTATTCCCAACACTATAGCAATAACTTTTTGTGGGTAATAAATTCAAATTCATTTATGTGGGTAATAAATTCTGTGACATAAATTGAAATTTAGAGTAATAGATATTAACAGCATCTCGCTAGGAAGACTTATCAACAGATTTATTTATTATTTATCTTTGCTGCCTCATTTTTAATTATTATTCTTTTAAAGTTTATTGGCTCTTTGTGAGTTTCACATCATGCTCCCCAGTTCTCCCTCAATTCTCCCTTCTCTTAGACCTGCTCTCCACCCTTGCAGCCTCCCCTCACCTCCATGAAGAAAAACAAAATCCAGTAGCGTGTCATGTCACAGTGTGTTCCAGAGTATACTCTTTTGTCCAAATTTCTTTGCTTTCAAATGTTCGTTGCAATGCCTCCTTGGTTTGGTATTAGTCCTCTAGCTATTGCTGTTCTATTAATACTGGATCCTCACAAGAGTCCTTTCAGACATCCTGTTGTTGCACTGTGTCATGGAGATCCTGTATATTGGGATCTGTAGTACCAGCCCCTTCATGCATTATTCCACAAGGTCATCAATGTGGTTGATGTTGGAGTGCGATGATTCAAAGCCCTGGATCACGGCCTAAGAGATATCTGACCTAGTCAGCCCACATCCAGGGCTAGCTCTCTTGTGTTGCCCAGGTGAGGTATAGGACCTGCTGTCTCACAAGTGCTAGAGAGGGGCAGGGACTGCTCTGCTGTTCTGATGACCTTGGAGCCAGCTCTCCGACCTGATGTAGGTGTCAAAAGGTGAGGTGTCATCTCTCCCTTGTCCATGTCACCATATGGCAGACAAATGGCAGACCAGCTCTTCCACACTCATAACCTTGAGAGTGGCACATCCCTGACCCCACTACCAGGATAAGGTCTACTGTGCTGCCCAGATGATATGTGGAGACTGCTCTCTGGAGTGCTACAACAGGTTAAGGGCAGGATCAGCTCTCCTGCTCTCATGAACCCCTTCGAACAGACCTTCAATCCACCACAGGTGGCAAGAGCAAAAGGGAATCAGGGATCTCTCAATTTTTGAATGCCAGCGCATAGCACAGAAAAGGCAAGGCTGGCACTTCTGCACTCACAACCTTGGACTGCTTCAAGCATAATGCCAACATCCAGGACCAGCTCTACTGTGTTGCCCAGGTGAGGTGCAGGGTCTGTGCTGTGACGGGTGCTGCCCAGGTCAGAGACATGGCCATCTCTTCTGCTCTGAAGACTACTTGGCCAGGTTTTCTGTCTGTTGTAAGTGGCAACTGGGGATCATTTCTTTCTTGTCCATGTCACTGAATGACAGACAAGTGATGGGGCCAGCTCTCCCATGCTCACATCCTGGGATTGGGTCACTTGCACCCCAGCCACCAGGGTGAGCTCTATTTTGTTGCCTAGGCAAGGTGCTAGACAGAGGGCCCACTCTCTTGAGTGCTACAACTGGTGAGTGGCAAGGACAACTCTCCTCCGCTCATGACTCCAGGGTCAGGTTTCATACTTGCCACAGGTGGTGAAGGGTTAAGGAGTAGGAGGGTATTTCTTCCTTGTCCACATCACCTCACAGGAAATGAGTGGAATTTACAGGGATCCTTGTAGCTGGCTAACCTGCAGCTCCTCCTATGATCAGGGCTTGCTTTTCTAAGTCCTGCAGCTGGGTTAGGGCTGGGTCTTCTCTCCTGCTCTCATGCCTCCAGAGCCAGCTCTCACATGATGTCCAGGTGAGGGGTGGGGCCATTTCTACACAGCCCTCAGACATCAACACATCCTCTCAGCAGCAGCCCAGACCAGGGACTTCTGCCTGGCTTTTGATAGTAACAGGGCCATAGACCCAGGCCACCTCGCTTTTATATGAAGTTCAACCACAATCATGGATTTTTTTTTAATTTTCCAGATTTTTATTTATTTTTATTCAAAGACCATGTGACTTTGAATGGGTGCATTATTCAAAACTATTTTAAGTTGGAAAAATAATAAAATCTGAGTGTATGATAGTTTAATTGCTATTGTTAGACTTATTGTGAGGTTAATTTTAATAATTTTATTAATCTGTACAAATAATACAAACATGATGGCTATTTTTGGTTATCAACTTGACTTCTTTTATTAAGTAAAACCAAAGAGGATTTTTTTAATTGAATCACTTGAGATTGGAAGAACCACCCTAAATTCAGATCATTTGAGGTTGGAGGTCCACAGGAAATCTGTGCCATTCCTTCTGATGGTAGCCTGTACACATCCACGAAGGAACAAAGCTCTTGCTCTTCAACTGCTTTCTTTGACTGACACTTGATAATATATATCAAGTGTATATATTAAAGAAGCATAGCACAATGGTCTATAAGCTATTTCATATTTATTTATATCTGCCCCATCTGTTTTAAATAAGAGCAAGGTTTTCTGTGCCTAGTTCTTGTCAGCATTTCACCCATCTTTCAGGATTTGGTTTGATTTCAGCATGACTCAGAAATTGTTTCTGAAGAATGTCAACTCCATTGGAAGTAATTCAATTACCATTAAACAAATAAGACATTTGTGCCAAGTATACTGAGATGACCACATTTTGTCCTTGATAAAGTTATAGAACAAAATGAAGATAAATGACATGGGGTATATTTTAATATATATTTAGCCACTAAAATATCTAATCTTATAATTCAGCATCAGCAAAACACAATGTCAATAGCTGAGCCTAATAAAAATAAGCAAGACCATCATACGATTTATTAAATTAGTAATAGTACAGTTAAAAATAAACAATTTATTATAAAGAAAGTATGCTAATCAAGACTGATTAAAATTGGAGTTTATTTGTTGAAATCAAATTTTCTGCAAATAAGGAATGAAATATCTATTTAATTTACTGAATAAAGATAAAGAATTATATTAAAGCATTCTCAAAGAAGCCCAGTTTAACAGAGAGATGGTTCGAGGACAGCATTTCTTTCTCATGTTGCTTATGTTAACAGTTTGCTAACTTCTCTATGATATCGGTTCTACATTTTGAATAGTTTACACATAACTGAACTCTGAGGCCTCTATTCCTGGAAAACATGCCACAATTTTAGTGGAAAGAATTTAAGCTACACACAAAGATGGTGAAGCCTAGTGGGTTGCTTACTGGAAAAGAAGACTTATCCTAGAGTTTCTTAAGTGTTCACAGTAAGCAATAAGCCCCACAGTGGTTCAGTATTGTACATTACTATTGGCTGAGTTTTGGAGTAAAAGTAAATCCAGGAAGTAGAATGGTAATCTAGTGCAGCATTGTTGTTCAGAATCAGTGATGAAAGGAGTTGGCTTTAAAGCAGTTTTCACCTGAAGAATTATACCTAAAATACAGACAGAACTGTGATCAATCCACAAAGCATCTGGAGCCCAGTCAAGTGTCTCCTGGTAAATGTAATAAATTGGAATAATCCTGAAACATACTAGAATCAAAATACTCTGAAATGAAAGTATTTTGGTACTAAAAAAATTATTTCTACAATATTAATCCTCTGCATAATAAAATAAGGTTTCTGAATTTTAGCAGAAGAAGCAATACTCCCTTAAGACTTCTACCATCAGGAGAGGAAAACTTGAAATAAACATAAAAGACAGTGTCTTAAAATCAGCTGAGATTAGTGTGGAAGATGAGAAAGCTAAATGAATGCAAAGTGCTATAAACAAGACATAAAATAAAAACCTCTTTGGAGATTCAATATATAGCCTTGATATAAAATTAATAATGCTGGAGTAAATAAAAAATCAGAATTCTTATAAGAAAGATAGAGAAAAATAATAACTGTGTATGACAGGAAAGATAACATAGCAGCACTGGAAACGGAGCATTGATGCAAGTTAGCAGCATTTTTATGAAGATAAAAGTTGAATGGTGGCTCTGAGAATAATGAAGAATGATGTGGAATTGAGCTTTTGGAAGAGAGTAAAGAAATTGTGGAGTATAAATACCACAAATTGTGATTTTGATTGTTTTTTCTCTTTAGTTATGTTTTCAAAGTGTTTTAGTGTGCTACTAAAATGTATCATATTTTAAAAGTTTTACATGAGAGATAGCTTGGGTTGAAATATTCATACAGAACTAATTTCTTTTTACATTTCTACACATTTTTCTAAATGAAGATGGGATGGTACTGTAGCAATAATCTTCTACTCTTTCCCAGTGCGGGCTCTGATTTTAGGTGGTCCTATACACATCATCCTCCATAATGACACAGGAGATAGTTTTCAAACTGTTTCATGCCACCTTTCCTGTCTCATAAATGACGAATTGAGCATCTGTGAGATGTGTCTTCCTCCTCAAAAAGCAGCATGGACCAAGAGGGAATGTCCTTTGAGCTAAGCTGCATAGAATCAGAGATATTTCATCTTACAACACAAATAAACCTAATGAATATGTATGTTTAATATAGAACATGAGAAAGCCAAATTTAAAGCAAAACAAAACAAAACAGAATCCCTTCAAGGTGAAGGTACAATTACATCTCATCATAATGAGTTTCATAACATATTAGCATATTCATTTCCATACACATATACAATTAGCGTTAAAGTATTCAAATCCCATAAAAATTTCTTTTACTTTGTCTATGACATTAAAATCATGTAGCCCATCCTTAACAGTGGTATCAACAACACTGCTTGAAGAGAGGGTTCTGCTCATTGCTTCTCATTATTTGGAAGTTGAGCAGGGTATCAGCTCTACTGCCCTTCAATGTGCTTGGGATAGGCAGTCTTTCCTGTTTCAGAGAACATGTTGTCCACTCCTGGTTGTCATACTGCTAACTTGGGAAGCTAATAACTACCTAAATTCTGCTGTCAGTTTCCTTCCAGCTTTTCCTCTGAAGACTTACTAATGACTGATTGTCAGAGTCACCCTGGTTTGGCAACTGACACCTCAGTGGCTGACTCCAAGCCTGAATCCTCAGCCCAGTTAGGGCAGCAAGTAGGTTTCCTTGATCAGTGATCAGAGTCTGTGCCAAATTCTGTTCCAAGTCAAGTCACAAACATGTGCTGAAATCCTTCACTGTTTCTCCCCGGAGTCTTAAAGAGGAGGCTTAGAGTGGTGTCTGATTGTGCGTTTCTCTTCAAGTACTCAAGAGGAAGTTCATTCTGCCTGGGGTCTCAATTGTATATTCTTACTCCTCCTAGTTCACTTTTTCTCTTCTTGCCCATGCCATAATCTCCTGTGTCTTCCATGCTGCTTAATGATGGCAGATGAGCCATGTAGAGAGAGTGCAGTTCATTCAAAAAGTCAGAATAATCAATATTTTATCTATTGCACTTGGAATTCTTATGCTAATAAAATAAATTCTAAAATTGTGTAAATATATCTGTAGCATCCCTTGTCGCCCTTTAATTTTCTCTGCAGCAAGTTCTAGGTGGAAACTCTTCATAAAAATCTAAGATCACTGTTTCATTCCAAGGAGAGTAATTCAGGTTTCCATGTCTTTCCTTAATAGGTTATAGTGAACACATAACTCCCAGTACTCTCACTAAGTATAGACTAGCCACTTTTAATGCAACATTCATGGTGTCTATGTCTGTGAAAACAACCATGTCAACCATCTGTGTAAAACAATATGAGCTTTGAAATATTTACTTTTATAATAAATATTTACAGACTGTATTTCTTCTTATTATTAATTAAGCCAGAATGTATGAGCAACATTTAAATAAAGATATGTACACATATGTAAAAGTACTGTCCCACTTCCTTTATGGAGCTTGAACAAAGTATGTCCCATAGAGAACTGAATGTTGTCTGTCTTTTTAGTCCTTGAATATGAAGCATGTCAGGCAAGCATAGCAGGTATTCTAGCCTGAGTATTGGTTTAATGATAGAGATACATCATATGTAATTATTCACCTGGCAACTAATATGCATCATGTGTACGTACACCCCACTCCTATCAATGCCCTTCCAAGTATTTTTTCCTTTTCTTTTATTGGATATTTTCTTTATTTGTATTTCATATGTTATTCTCTTGCCTGGTTTCCCCCTGGAAACACCCTATCTCATCCACTTTCCCCCTGCTTCAATGAGGGTGCTGCCCCACTCCCACCCACTCCCACCTCCCTGCCCTGGCATTCCCCTACACTGCAACATCAAGCCTTTACAGGACCAAGGGCATCTCTTCCCATTGACGCCAGACAAGGCCATCCTCTGCTACATATGCAGCTGGAGCCATGGGTCCCTCCATGTGTGCTCTTTGGTTGGCAGTTTAGTCCCTGGGAGATCTCCGGTGTCAGACTGGTTGATATTGTTTTCCTCCTATGGGGTTGCAAGTCCCTTCATATCCATCAGTCTTTTCTCTAACTCCTCCACTGGGGATCCCATGCTCAGTCCAACGGCGAGCATCTGCCTCTGTATTTGTCAGACTCTGGCAGAGCCTCTCAGGAGGCAGCTATATCCAGCCCCTGAAAGCAAGTACTTATTGGGATCCACAATAGCGTCTGGGTTTGGTGACTGTATATGGGATGGATGCCCAGGTGGGGCAGTCCCTTCAGTCTCTGCTCTACACTTTGTCTCCATATTTGCTCCTGTGAGTATTTTATTTCCCCTTCTAAGAAGGACTGAAGCACCCACACTTTGGTCTTCCTTCTTCTTGAGCTTCATGTAGTTTGTGAATTGTATCTTGGGTACTCTGAGCTTTTGCGCTAATATCCACATATCAATGAGTGTATATAATGTGTCTTCTTTTGTGATTGGGTTACCTCACTTAGGACGGTATTTTCTAGTTCCATCCATTTGCCTAAGAATTTCATGAAGTTGTTGTTTTTAATAGCCGAGTAGTACTCCACTGTGTAAATGTACCACATTTTCTGAATCCATTCCTCTGTTGAAGGGCATCTGGGTTGTTTCCAGCTTCTGGCTATTATAAAATAAGGCTGCTATGAACAGAATAGAGCATGTGCCCTTGTTATGTGTTGGGGAATCTTTTGGGTATATGCCCAGGAGTGGTATAGCTAGGTCCTCATGTCATTTTAAAGTATAAATTTGACTTAAAAACACAACTCTTACCTCAAAGGTTATGAGAATTAGATAATTTATTCTGGAGAAATATGAGTTACCATGGTTTGAAACACACATTCAGACAACCTCAAATTCCATGTTTCAATATGGAAGCAGTTTTGTGGAGTTTTCGCAGTAAAGGAATGAATAAACAAACAAGCCTGCCCTTAATCAAGACACTTGTCAAATATATAGGGAAAAAAAAAACAAAATAGAGGTGGGTCACAGCCAAGCAAGGAAACTCAACTGTAGGGCACCAATGAGATCTAATAAACATCTATCTTTTAAATTAGTAGAAGCCAGTGATCTGCTAAATAAATGCATTCATTGCCAAGGAGTACTCTGTACCTAGCAAACTATTTACCCAATTGTGATAAAGTTGATAGGTCAGGGACTTAGTGGGACAATAAATGATCATTACAATGGCTAAAGAAGGCCCAAAATAATTAGGCTTTGCAACATTCCAAACTCCCTACAGTCATGAAGTTCTTATCAGTTAATCAGCCTTGCAGAAGGATCAGTTTGGGCTTTTTTCTGGGAACTTTTGTTCACAAATTTATCCATAACTTTCAGCATGATAAGAATCCGACCTCTTAAGCCTAAAGCTACATGAACAGTTTTTCACAATATTAACAGGTGATGGGAACGTAATAAATAAAGAAGAGAAATGGGAAGATGAAGGAGTAGAGAGAGAGAGAAAGAGAGAAGAGAGAGAGAGAGAGAGAGAGAGAGAGAGAGAGAGAATATGAAAGCAAGCCAGCTTGCTTACAACACAGAAGCAGAGGCCACATGAGGACAAGCTGACTCATTCTGTTCCATTCAGCTCCTGGCATATTCAAGTGTGTCTCTTCATTGTGAGTCAGTTCCACTAAGAAGCATAACTCTTACAGCAAAACTGCAGCATTAATACCCCTTTCAATATAAGAGTTTATTGAGAGACCTCTGATGTTCCTGATTTTGAACCCACATCAAAACTGGATCTAGAGGCCCCCTTTGAATCTCCCTGAGAAATGAAACTTCTGTGTCATCAACAGGAGGAAGGATACAGAGTGAGCTTATTGCAAGATGCCTGTCCTAATTCCAGACAGCTGCAGACCCAGCTGGGAGCACCTACATCCTCATTAGCTGTAAGACTTGGAGATGCCTTTGAGCTGAAAGGCAGAGTGTTGTAAAATTCAAAGTGCACATGTGCCCCAGAGAGCCATAGTGTTTGCTGGTTTGTGACATGCATATTCAAGTCCCCATAACATCAGGCCCCAAACCACCACTCAATCAGGACTGCATTACAGATACCTGTTTATAGTTGCAAGAAAACTAAAGAACCAGGGAATTTTCCACAAAATATCTGTATTCACATTTCCTTTTAACCTATTCAAAGTGTTTGAAAAAAAACTCAAAAATATCAGTCGTAGCTGTGGCTTGACAATGAAAGTCCCACAATAAATGGCTCAAAATATGCTGGAGGATGTGATAATATTTTTATAGTAATGAAACAATATTATTATCATCTTTGATAGAAAGATTAATAATTTTCAAATACTAATCTTAAAAGAAGGAATAGTAAGAATTGAAATATTCTACAAGCTAGAACCTTTCTTCAAAATTAAATTATTAACACTAAAATCAAAATGATGGCACATGTGCAAAATGCAAAAGAGCAGATGCAAAATAGCTAAACATATATGACAGAATTGATCACCATATATATTACATCTGGCCACAAGAAGATTAATGAAAAAAGATGAACGTGTTCATAACAACATCAATAAGCATAAAAATTTACCCCTGCAGAAAATTTCTATTCACAATAACACATTACATACAAATTTGCTAAAATTGCTAATTATTTATCTACAATCAAAATAGAAATGTCTCAGCTTATTTTGAAAGTTTATCATTGCTCGTGTCAGGAACTGCATATATGCAGCTATTGGTTTTGGTATACACTCTTATGACATTTACAGAAGATATTTGCCAAGTGAACTTCAAACTCTCTGACTTTTTCATATATTTGATGGAGCACTTTTGCTTACATAATAATTTCAAATAGCACACATTTTATCTTCAAATATATTCATGGAAATTTTTCTATTTTATGACAAGTAAGAATCAAACTTTCAATGACCAGTCATAAGGAATTAAAACTTTTTGATTTTTAGTGGCTATCATAATTTGTAGGTGTAATTTAGGACATGTGCAGTTTTAAAACCTCATGATTATTTGGTTTGACTTTAGATTAGTGACCAACACAGAGAACACAATGAATTTGCAAAGTATAGTAATATATGAAGCCCATCCACTGTGCTTTTAATTCACACATTTCAGAGCCATGTTTTCAGCCCATGCAATTTCAGATTACATATCTAACAACTGGTTTCAAACTGTGTGACAGGTTTCACAACCTGCCATAATACTCTCTATTAGACAAGAAAGTATATCGTTTGCTGTTTATAAACCGAACAATAGACATTGTAAAACTGATGATCTTAGAGAAATTGCTTGATGATTATCTTTCAAAAGTATTGGACACAACTTAACCATTGTTTATGATACCTCTGAATGTATTCATATGGTAAATAAAATGAAGATGATAACTTATACGTTCTCTGAATCATGGAGTATAGTTTAGAGCCTTATAGTCACATATTCTGTGTTGTAAGCAAGGCAAAGAAGAAGAAAAACAATTGAAATGCATCATACTAAGTGATTGAAGGCAGAATTTAAGTATTTTTCAAGCATTTGTACAAGTATTTGCAGTTATTCATATTTCTTTCACTTCTTTCCATACTGTACTTAATTGTCACAGATGTGAAGGGTTACAAATCATAGAAAATTATCAAAATAAAACTGATCACACTTAAAGCTACTTCATGGAAATCTTCCTGTGACGTCTCCATTCTGCTTTTCCTTCCACTCAAAATGTTTCCAAACTAAATTCGTCTCCTGGTCACGTTCAAGTGCATCAATGTAAGACTGGAATTCATATGATGAGCCTAGTTCCCAACATAAAATGTTAAGCAGAGACATGTATAGAACCTCTAATGGTCCCAGTTTGCACCATGGATTAAGATGGCAACAAACAAATGTTAAATTTTATTTCTATTTCATATTCAGGTTCGTGTTTTCATGATAAAGTCCTCAGTTCCTTTAAAATGCAGAAAGTAACTTTAACAAACTAAGTCTTTTACCTTTTATTCCTCTGGAGGTGTAAGCTCCCAAGTGTCTACCCCCTTTGGAAATCTCCATAACATTTTACTACATGACAATTTCTCCCCTGTGCCCTCCACTGTGATGATTATTCCTATTCTGCATTGTACCCTACTTAGCTCATGGATGTTCACACATATTTTCACTGTTATATATTATGGTCACTGTAAGGAAGCCCTTACAAGTGAAAGAATCTTACCAGATACGACATCTGTCCCTTATACAGAAGCAAGGTTATTTACATAATAAGCAATGAACGTTAATTAACATGTTAATACAAAGTCAACTATAAGATATGTATTTGTGAGATTTAAATAGATATGAATAACTTACATGCATATTAAAGATTGTAGCCTCCACTTCAGAAGTTAATATGCTTTTAATTAATATAGCAGGTTCCTGAAAAAGAAAGGTTATAAATGTACAGAAAATTTTGTGCCTTTCACTTCCACTGTGCAGGGCATCGTTTCTCTTCATTTGAAATCATGGCTCATGACTATCCTGCTTCTGGAATCAAGGGCAAAAAGTTTTTCTGAATATCATCATTTTTCCCAGTAAAAGGGACTCGAGATATTTTAAATGAAGTCAATCCTGTCATTGTTTATAATAGAGATGTTAGGCCACTGTATAACTGAGATGGGATCATTGGATATTGTCTAATCTAAATGTAATAAATTATATTTTGAGGAATTATAGTTATAATTTTTAAAAAGAGTTTTCTGATAAGGAAGTCATGAAAACAAAAATTTCCCTGCTGCCCCAATCTCTAGAACTTTATGCGTGCATCAGTCCTAATGTGTTTAGAGTTTTCTAGTAGCATTACTGAGAGCAGATGGTAGTCTCTATCTACTGCATCTTTATCACCTCTATCTTCCAATTTCTCCTTGACCAATTCAATCTATACGGCTTTCCTTTGAGGTTTTAGTTTGGTTTACTGAACTTTTCCATTCTATCTGCATTTCAGTTGGAGTCTTTTTCAGTGTTCCTACCTGTTGATTGAATTCTGTTCTCAAATCCTATAGTTTTCAATGTCCATCAGTCTTATCTATGTTTGTAATTTCTTGAGCATAACTCAGGTGTTTACTATTTTGAAGTTCTCTTCTATAAATCCATTGAGCTTTTGCATGAATGAAGGTTGTAATTATTCTTTGAAATTCTATATTGTAGGCTTTATCTAGGTAATTTTCATATTCAAAATTTTAAAATTTGCCAGAGTGGTCACAAGACCACTTTAGTGTTTTGTTTGTTTGTTGTTTTCTTTTCTTTTTTCTTTTTTTTTTTTCAACATTGTAGCATGACCCTAGCCATTTCTGAGGCTTAGGTGATATTTATTTATTTTTGTATATGTGAGGACACTGGCACTGTCTTCAGACACATCAGATGAGGTTGTTGAGTCCCATTACAGATGACTGTGAGCCACCATGTGGTTGCTGGGATTTGAACTCAGGACCTTTGAAAAAGCAGTCAGTGTTCTTAACCACTGAACCATCTCAAGAGGCTGGAGGCCTGAGGGAGTATAGAGGTCTGGTGGAGTGGGGGCGGGGACATCCTCTTGGAGACAAGGAGGGACAGGGAGAAGGAAAAGGATGTGGAACAGTCGGAAGGTGGACAGGGAAGGGAAAAAATATCAGGAGTTTAAAATAAAAATAAATAAATAAAATAAAGATTTAAAAAATTAAATTTGGATTTTAAGGGAGACACATACATCTTTGAGTTTTCATATTGCTTGTACTTTTGCAATGAGATCTGGCAGTGTGTAATTATTTTGTTAATTTTGTATCTGATATGGACAGAGTAGATTGCAGCATGTTTCTAATTGGGCTGTGCCTGGAAATTGAGTATGGCTTGAGTAAAATGAAGTCAGTAGATACAGGCTAGTGGGCTGTAGTACAGGATGCATGTCCTGTTCAAATGTGGACTTTTGATATAGATCTTTGGGTTGTAAAATCTTCATGGAGGTAAGGATCATTCAAACTCACCTAACTAGACACTAATCAATGGTTCTCTAATTATTATATTTTTAAGATAATAGAGTAATGGAGAAATAGTACAAATCAATAACAAATAAATGAATATGTTAGTAAATTAGGGGATATAATGCATAACGTAAAACCAATTTAATTGTGGCTATGTATCTGTTGTGTAACTGTTTATTTCTGGGGAGGCACAATAGAAACACACAAATACACATACAGAGAGGCAGAGACAGAGACAGAGAGACAATGAGACAGAGAGCCCATGACAGACCCAATGACTGCATCAAAGTCCATGTTGAGGAACCAATGATATTTTATTAGATTTACTAACAGAATTATCTGTGGGGAATTGCAGAAATTGAGATAACTTAATAACATCAAAAAACACCCTATCCAATTGGAGTGACAACTCCTGGAATCTGCATTTTTGGAGGTTTCTGTATAGCTTTCAGGAGGTAACACAGAATCTCCTCTGATCCGTCTGATTTGGTGGCTTCCTGCTTCTATGAAGCAAGAGGAAGCATAAGGAATCATGCACGTTTTAGCTTTTCCAGACATATAAAGTTTGTTTATTTCTTCAGCATCATAAGATTTTACACTTTCTCCTCATGGGAATATTTCAAGAAGAAAGGACTGCTATAAAACAGGGTCCAAGTATGAATACACTCACAGGAAAGACAATGTCATAGACAGCTTGTATATGAGAGTTAAGAGTAATATTATTCTTCATAACAAACCTTAACCAGAAAATATTATTTTTAAATATTTTAAAAGAGATAAGCATATTAACATGTTTATTTCTAATTTACAATGCCGTGCAATCTAAGTAAAAGCTAGTGGAAGTTCTCATCTGTGACAAATAACACTCAGCATTTTGCAAATAATTAAATCACACGCAAAATGGATGGTAATCTCAGTTATTATTCTTGGGAGTACAAGTGCTCCAGGAATCCTATTTCTGCTGAAAAGCTCAGCTTCAGATCCTGTAACAAATAAATAAAAAATCTAAAAAACAAATACTCCTTTTTATTTTGACATATAAACACCTGCAATTACTTAAATATGAGGTGTTATGAAAATGTGCTTACTACAAATTTCATAAATTATATTTTCATGAGTTTTTCCTAAAAACAGATGGTGTAGAGAAAACATGAGAATTAATATGTGCTTGTAACTTCAATCTTACAATAAGATTTTAAATTCTCAATCTGTTATATAATTGAATAAACGGAGTTACTCAAGTACTGTTTTTTAAACATGACAGTGAAATATCTTCTACTATACTTTTTACAAACAATATGTTGCTATTTCAAGATTTTTTTGTGGTTTCATGTACACAGTCCTCAACAGAAACATGAGATTACGTTACAATATAAAGTGTATATGGAAAAACTGTATCAACATTCATTTAGTATAATCAACTAGTTAAGCAAGATACATATCACTACCGAGTATATTAATTCCCTAATGATTCTTTGACTCTGTACAACAGTGTGTACCTCTACCCAGCATAGTAAGAACATTATATAGTATATTATTAGTCTGAAGAAAAGATCAAAATTTAAAGTACAGACCTTACTGAATGAATATTAGTTTTATGCATCACAAAGATAGAAGTCACAACACATGATTCATCTGTATGTGTGTTATCTTGAAGCTATATGAAATATTGAAATCTTTATGATTGCAATGATATAAAACATCACCGTTTGATTAGTTTTTGTTACTTTAGATGACAGAAAAACTCACTGTTGCATAAACAGCATGTCTAAGTGAGTCAAATCACCTAAGAATAGGATTTTAATTTTACTTTTGAATCTCAAATATTTTTTTTTCTTAGAAATTACTTTATTGGATATTTTCTTTATTTACATTTCAAATGTTTCCCCTTTCCACATCTCCCCTTCAGAATTCCCCATCCCTTCCCCTCTCACCGCCTCTATGAGGGTGCTCCCCCACCCATCCACCCACCTTCTCTTCCCACTCTGGCATTACCCTACACTGGGGCATCGAACACCCTCAGGCCCAAGGACCTCTCCTCCCACTGATGCCCAACAAGGCCATCTTCTGCTGCATAGTCTGCTAATTATTTACAGTGTTTTCTCTTGTACAATGGGATATATAAAGTAGCAACTTATTGTTTTCTAGATAAACTTTTTTCTACATGAAAGGAAGTAATGTGTTTCATTATGCCATTTTATGTATACTTTTTCTTGACCCTGTTCCCTTTCCTTACAATCCTACCTCCACTTCTTGTCTCTTTCCTCCTCCCATTAACTTCCACTCTGTGAATTCTAACATGATGAAAGAAAATGATAACAAACCTGGTGAAGATGTGTTGAAAGATGAACTGTATTCATTCACAGTTCATGGAATCTGAACTAGTGCTGCTGCTATGGAATTAATGTGGATATCTTTTTAAAGTGAAAAGTAGATCTACCATATGACTCAGTTTATACTCAAGTCAAGATTATGACTTGGTTTATACTCAAGGGACTGAAATTATTATCACAGAGACATATGCATATCCATTTGTTTCCACGGCAGTTAATAACCAGAAACAGCTGAAATGTCTATCAATATATAAATACATAAAAAATTCTACAGATACACAATGATATTTTATTCAGGTGTAATGAAAGCTTCCTTCTTCCCACTTTGGTTTTTAAAGACAAGCTTTCTCTGTGTAGCACTGATTGTTTTAGAATTTGCTCTGTAGACCAGACTCACCTTGAACACAGAGATCTGATTGCATTTATCTGCCAAGTTCGGAGATCAAAGGCATGCCCAGATGAGCCCTAATATCTTTAACAATTGTTAAGCAATATTATTCTAAAATTGTTTCATGACCTGAGTGGTTGCATGTAGAAAAGTCATCTCTCTGAGGAAATGTGTATGTGTACAAACCAGTAATTTGTTATAATTGAAATTTAGTAAAACTCAAATGTATCTTCATAATGGATATTCACCCACGCTCAAGGATTTAAAAATGCAGAATACAGCTCCTCGTGTAAAGGAGCTTTAGGTCCACTGTAAGACACATCATGTCCTGTATTTAAAAACAAAAAACAAAAAACTAACAAACAAAAAAACATGTATCAAATTCTCTGGATTTAGGGATTATGGAACTTGAGAACATGGGCTTCACACCCTTAGTTTGTATATGTACATTGGTCTACATGATTATATAGCTTTAATTATCTGATTGCACCTGCCTATGACTCTACAATCATCTAATGTCAGGTGCATCTATATGCACCTAATGTAGAAGGTGCATTTACAACGTCAAGAAAAGGTTAGTTTGTCTCGAACCTTTCACAACTGTTTCACAAGGGAAGCAGCTACACTGTGGAGCCCTGAGAAAGGAATAAGTTCTCATTAAAACCAGATCATTTCAAATGAAGGTGACAGACTGTTACCAAGTATGTACGTGTACATCAGCATGGCATTTATGGAGAACATCAAAATTCTAACTTGTGATGAATAGAGGACAGGAGGAGACTAAGAAAACGGTGAAACATGAGGATTCTAAGTAAATAAAAATATAACCACTCCAGGTGTTACAATCTGAACTTTATCATACCTTAAATATGTCTAGCACTTTTCATAAGAGCAAAGCACTAACTGATAACTGAAAAATACCACAAAATGAAAGTATGAGGATGAAATCCTTAGAACAGAACATCAAATCCACCCCAACAATGAGGAAGGCCAGAACCAGGACATAGTAATAATATAGAAACAGGTTTATATAAATGAGGCATTTTTAATAGTAAAATGGTAGAGAAAAAATATATATCTTTCATATTGCACAACATATAGGCTTTGTAACTAGGATAGCAGGGCCTCCACTTACTCTGACAGTGAAACAATGATCAAATTTTGGTTTGGGCTAGAGTGAACACAGGTTAATATAAAGACAGTGGTTGAGGACATGTACACTGACAGTGAGCTTGGATTACAACCTAACTTGAATGATGTCAAATTATCCTTGGAAATGTAAGCAGATGTCCACACCCCCATCACAGACCACAGACAAATCTCTGAAGCATCCATAATCCAAAAAGTCTAACTTCTGTGTTAATGATGACTTTCCTACAGCTGTATAAAGAGTTCCCTTCTCTGTTAACCTTACACACCTATATATTCTAGCACCACTCCTCTGTTAACCTTACACACCTGTATATTCTAGCACCACTCCTCTGTTAACCTTACACACCTATATATTCTAGCACCACTCCGAATTGTGCTATCAGAAGGGAAGAATCCTAAACAGTTGGCTAGAAGATGCAGACACCATTGTCTTAAATTACAATGGTCCTACTTACACCATTCTTCCATGAGGAATTGTCAGCAGAAATTAACCTGAAACCCTCTTGTAAGTAATCACATTTGATAAACACAATGCCTGTTACACATGCACACACACACAAAAATGGTGCTGTACTGAAACTTGTTATGACTATGAATCTTTGGTCTTTCAGAACACTAGATCTCTTAATAGGCCACAAGATAAGTAAACTTAGAATATTTTATCATTGTGGAAATGGTTCAAAAAGTGGTGATGAATAAGCATTGTTATTTTTTTCTCAGTGTCACATGATCTTCATTTGCGTGGGATGCAGTTCTCCATGGATACAATGCCTTTCTGCATACTTTGTAAGCAAAGACACATAGTAGCAATTCTGGACATCTTAAAGGGGTACTGGTATAGCTGCTGGTTGTGCAAGACAATATAGTTCCACCCTCCTTATCCAATATCAAAGATGTATACTGCTCACTAGAAAAGATTCATGTTCTCTAACTTCTAGATTATTTTGAGTTATGCAGACAAATTATATTTGTAGATAGCACATGGCCACTTACGAATCATATTAAGGCAGTGGTAATCAGACAATTCACACAGAAAAATGTTAGCATTCTACATACTATTTATAGCTATAACAAATAAAGTATTTTGTCTCAAAGTCATGATCTTATATCTTCTGCCAGAATCCATGAAACTGAAGTAGACTAACATTTTAGCTCAGATACTGAACAAACTCTCCAAGCCTTTGCAGTTACTGACATATTTTGTTTTTCCTAATGCGCAGATGTTATGTTATAGAAACCTAGGCAACAATCTGCACTCAGACAGTTCATTTTGAGCATTTGAATCTTAACAAAATATTCTTGAAGTTGACACACTGCTTTCAAAATAAGTTATGGATTCTTGAGGCTGTCTCACAGGGGTGGGTATCTCTGACATTAGCTCCTCTATCTAGTCCTATCTCACTATGGATTTCAATTTTCGTCAGTTGAAATTTACTTTAAGAAGAAAAAAAATAAACCTCTTCCACAAATCAAGAAAGAATTTTTCTGGATTAGAAGCATTTTAATTTGAATAATTTCATAAAAGCAAAATGTTCTCATTGTAAGCCATTTCCCAGCAACTTTGAAATTTCATCTTATTAAAGATATATTTGTAATATAAGACCAACTGGCAATTTCCTCTAAGATGATAGAAAATCACAAAGAAAACAAAATGTAGAAGTTATACTATGGAAAGACGTGTTTGTTAAGACATTAGCTTAGCTACAATGAAATAATTACTCATCCATAAAAGCCAGTTTAAAGGACACAGAATTTAAACACACAATTTTAAACAATGTGTTTCTGATTAATCGCCTACTTTCTACTTCACTGCTGTAATGGTCAGTGACATCCTTAGGCTCTTACAATAAATGGAAAAATTCATAGGTCATCACTTTAGTGATATCTTACACTGTGGCATACATGAACATCAATAGTTAATCCATACAGGCACTGAGAGACAAGTTATTGCAGCAAAGACATCAGAGCCTGTCTTCGAATTAGTACTGTGTTTCAGTAAGCCATGTAGCTTTCCCTCCAACACTTACTGTATATGTTAATATAACTTTATAAGTCAAGAGATACATTTATACCATTATGTCATTATGTATGTGTGTGTGTATACATATATATGTATATATTCTGTAAATTATTTTGTATTGAATTCTTAATGTCATCAGTTTCAAAGTTATAAAACTTCCATCTTTTTACATTAATTATTATTGCAGGCAGCTATGTACATTCTCTGTTTGGTCTTAATTATGTTACTTGCATGTATATGTCTTCAGGGCTGACAATTGGTATCGGATAATCAAATGGAGGGCTTTTCCCTGGGGAAGACACATATTTCTCCTGTTCAGCCTTCCCTCATTGCCTGTAGTAATAACAATAATGAAAAGGAAGGCCATGAATTTTTAAAGACATCAAGAAGCAATATATGAAAAGATTGGAAGTAAGGAAATGACAGGGAGAAAAGTTGAATTATAATCTCAAAAATAAAATAAAGTAAAAGGGCAAAATATGTCTTACTTACACAAGCACACACACATACATATACACACACATTCTTCTGTCTAGCTTTCTAAAATATTTTCATCTATCTTCAGTTTGAGAAGCTATATAACTTTTTTATAATATTACTATCTTTATTTTCTAACAAATGTTTCTAAACAAAGCAAAAGAGCTTTGTTGTTTAATTATTCCTGTATTCTTTTCTTACACAGAATGACTGAGAACTGAAAATATCAACCTTATTTACCAGAAATCTCCCAGAATTGGTAACCAGCATACATGCCCAAATGAACATCATTTATGTTAAGAAGACAAAGACTGTTGGACAGGGAGAGGGGAAAACTAGCATATTTTACTGACAGCCAAACTCTTCCACTGATTCAAATACTGTCAAGATTTGGGGAAAAATAAAATCTAAACTTTTAAAAGCTCTAAAGTATAAAACTCATAGAGTAAATTCAACAATTATCATACTTTTAGTTTTGACATTGTAATTTTATTAAAATATTTTTCTTTTCCTTCCTTTCCTCCAAATCTCCCAAATTCTCCTTGCCTCTCATTTTCAAATGCATAGCCTCATTTTTAATTAATTGATATTGTATGCATATATGTATCTGTATACACTTACATACTCCTAAATATAATCTGTTCAGTTCACTTAATAGCAAGTAGTACTGGTTCCAAGATTAATAACTGGAACTATATTGAACAAACTTGAATAACTTCCAGGCTATTTTTATAGTACTGCAAACCTAATCCAGAAAAGGGGAAAAGACAAAATAAATAATAACTTTAAATTGTGGCATAATTTCAAACTTGCTAAATACTTCACACCAGTCAGAATGGCTAAGATCAAAAACTCAGGTGATAGCAGATGTTGGCGAGGATGTGGAGAAAGAGGAACACTCCTCCATTGCTGGTGGGAATGCAAGCTGATACAACCTCTCTGGAAATCAGTTTGGTGGATCTTCAGAAAAAAGAGCATACTACTACCTGAGGACCCAGCTATTCCACTCCTGGGCATATACCCAGAAGATGCTCTAACGTGTAATAAAGACACATGTTCCACTATGTTCATAGCAGCCATATTTATAATAGCCAGAAACTGGAAACAACCCAGATGTCCTTCCACAGAAGAATGGATACAGAAAATGTGGTACATTTACACAATGAAATACTACTCAGCTATTAAAAACAATGACTTCATGAAATTTGCAAACAAATGGATGGATCTTGAAAATATCATCCTGAGTGAGATAATGCAGTCCAAAAGAGTGAACATGGTATGTACTCACTGTTAAGTGGTTATTAGACCAAAAGTTTTATATACCCAAGAGTCACTTCGCATCAACAGTAGAGTTGAGTGTGAGATCCCAGATGGAGGACTTGGAGAAAGTACTGAAAGATCTGAGGGAGTTTGCATCCCCTGGGAGGCAGCAACAGTGGCCCTGGCCTCGCCCCCCCCCCAATACTCCTGGAGACTGATCCACCAACCAAAGAATACACATGGAGGGACCCATGGTGCTGGCCACAAATGAGGCAGAGGAGGGTCTTGTTAGACATCGGGGGAGGAGAGCCCCTTGGGCCTGAGAGTGTTAGATTCCCCAGTATAGGAGATGCCAAGGAGAGAAGACAAGAGTGAGTGGTTGGTTGGGTGGGAGAATATCCCCATAGTGGCAGGGGGAGGGAGTGAGGGAAGGGGAGTTTCCAAAGGGGAGATCTGGAAAGGGGGAAACAATTGAAATGTAAATAAAATATGAAAAAGAAAAAAATAAATTCTCAATATCATTTCCTTAAATTCCCCCAAATGTTGGCATCTAAGTTTCCTGTCAATATGGTGTAGTATCAATACTTACAAAATCTTTTATTTTTCAGGCTTTTAGGATGAAATAGGTACATAATGCTTCTTTACAGCATAATACTTAATGGTACATTTTCTACAAAGAAGGATTGATAAATATGGCAATGAACAATACTAGGTATCAAATTTAAAATCTGCATTGATTCACTCTTACTTCAATCTAAAACAGGAAAGATTTATATTGTCACTGTTTCTCTTGATGGTGTGTGAGGAGGTAATGTATGTGCTAAGGTTAACTATGACTTTACATTTCCACTCACTGTCACTTTCGAGTCACTGAGTATTGTTGAGTATTTCTTATTAATAACACATTATAATATCAAACAAGCCCATAAATTGTCCATTATAGAGTACAGTCAAGTGAAGTACATATAATTCAGACATGAGATCCCACACACATAATCATGCAGAAACCCATATATAAACAAAGACATACAAACACATAAATAAACATACATGTAAATTTACATATACAAACCCCAAAATTATCTTATGCATAAAACTGGAACCTACATGCAAACCACCATGAAAGAAAAAACACTTACTTAGAAACAATGCACAAGACAATATGTAAATCTGCACACACAAAAAAACACATACAAACCCATATGCATACACATGTATGAACTTACACGTACAAACCCTCTTATGCAAAAGAATTCATCCAACTATAAAACTAAACCCCCATCTAAACCCATGTATAAACCCATTCATTTAAATCCTCACAAACTAAAGATACACATAAATGCACACACATACAAAAGACATAACAACACATATAGAAAGAAAATTCACAGCATGATTAACTTTGCAAAACAACATGAAAGTCATGATATTTTTATTAAATAATCCTTCATCAATTGTATAATCATGTAAGTAATAAAAACTATTTTTACCTTCATGGAATATCCAAATATTGAGTATGAGCTTATGGAGATAATTGTATAGATAACCACTGAACATTTATTTAAGTAAAGGACACCGATTACTGATGTTTTTATTGTGTTACTGGACATTTTGTTAACAATGAATCTTAAAATTATCAAAGATAAATAGATGTCTTGATTTCCACAAGGTAAGGTTTTCTGTTTTCTGTGAGGAAGATCAGCCACAGACCTGGGCCAACTCTTGACAATACTTATCAAAGAAAGCACTGTCTAATTGATATGAAGAACTTTAAAAAATGGGGGTACCTACAAATAAACCAATACCCAGAGGACATTGAAAACACATGGGAGAATGAAACTTATTGAAGAAAATCATTGAAAATGTCCTCCACTCATTAAGCATGAGCAGAAAGATAATTAATAACTCAAGGAGACTGCCCTGCTTGCCTAAGAGAATGGCACAGTTGGTTCCATCAGTTGGCAAAGGAAACAAACAGAATTCTACATGCTTCTAAGAGAAGTGAACTTGGCCCAAACACTTAAAAAAAACAGGCAGTTTATACTAAAACCAAACATATGTATCACTTTATATAAAACTAATATATCTGAGATATATATGTATATATGTATGTATATGTTTATGTGTGTATACATATTAAACACCAAAGGTGCATACAATACACTTCATGAAAACAAGAGGCCATAAGTTTGAAATAGAACAAGGATTGGAGGGTTTCAAGGGAAGAAATGGAATGAAGAAATTAAATTACAATTTCAAAAATAAAACAAATAAAAAATACCAGCTAAAAATGTTTTCATATTGCAAGAAAACTGAACTTGCAATGCACAACAACAGTAAATAAGCCATGTAATATTCATTCAGTGGGTGATTCTGAGCCAAGTAATTCAATTTGACCCTTGTATTACTTTCTTTTTCTGAAGATGTGATAAAATATGTTGAGGAGAAAACACTGAACGAGAAAGGGCTTGTTTTAGTTCACCATCCACAATGCAGACCAGTCAGCACAGCAGGAGCTTGAGAAAACTGAGAAATAGGAATGCAAGTGCTGAAGAGTTAACCTTCCCTGTTTATGTAAATCAAGATCTCAATCAGAGATCATTGGTTCTGTTAACTAAGAGAGATCTTACCACATCAACTAATGCAATCAGCTTACAATCTTCCCTACCTTCTCCAAAGATGATTCTAGATTTTGTCATGTTGATGGCACTATCGTGACTAAACCTTGCAAACTCAGTAGACATGTAAATTCCAAGCAATATTTTTACACCCATTGTCACACAGGCCCATGATTATCTTATAATATAAAAATGCTTTCTGCCTAATGCCCAAGACACCAAAGGTGTTTAATAACTTACATATTTGAAAAGTCTGAAGTCTGTTCATTGTTAGCTCTTAGAAGCCCAACATATAACACAGGGAGTAAGCATTTCTGTACTAGTCAGGAACAAAAAGAAAATTCACATCCATTACACTACTTCGTACATGGGCATTCTTATTAGTCCAGTTGTTTTTGTAGCTCCCAGGATGCAAAGCTGGATATGACTGTCAATGACCTTTCTCCAAGGTAGCATCTATAAAACCTTCTATATTGTCAAATCTAATAAGAAAAAAGGCTTTCAGATTATTACCATCTTATTTCTCCAATTACTGAAACTAAAATCTGTATTTTCAGCAATAAAGTCTTATCATCAAGCTGTACTGAAAAATCAAGAGTAAAATGTAATAGCCTTGGTTTTAAGTCTTTATAATGCCCCTGACCTATTGGTCATACATCTTGTACCCAAATCTGTGCTTCTAGTTTTGCAACCTATGGCTTATGTGAGGAACATATCCCTTATTATGGTAATCAAAATAAAAAAGTCCCCAAGAATTGCTTGTATTTTAACCCTTATTGTCCCATGGCTGACTCTGTTTGTTGGGGGTTATGAAATCTTTAGGATATTGAGCCTTTCTGGAGGAAGTACACTACAAGGGCTTTTAACCCTGTCCCATTTTCTGTTTCTCTATCTGCATCTCCTTCTCATCCTCTTCTTCTTCTTGTATACAGATGAAATATGATCAGCCAGTTTCCTGGTTCTGCACCTTCCCATGCTGTTTTCAACTAAATGGACTCTATCTCTCTACAACTGTAAGCCAATTTAAACTCTACTCTTTAAATTTATTTGGTAATGGTGTTTTGTCACAGCAAGAGTAAAGTAATTACTATAACAGTTCAGAGAAACTTTATTTAAATATGTGTGTATGCCTGTGTGTGTGTGTATGTATCTCACACATTTATAATATAGTAAGATTTCTTGTGCCTTTTAAAGACATCCCTGAGTTAGTTATACTCCTTGTTCATCTGCTTTATCAAGTCACACTCCTCTAAACAACTTAGTCCCATTTATTTTAGTTAGTTAGTTAGTTAGTTAGTTAGTTAGTTAGTTAGTTAGTTAGTGGTTTTGTACACATGCCCATGTCTGCCAATCACTCACGTGAAGCTCAGGGAAGAATTGCGGGTGTCAGTTCTTTCCTGCTGTATAGTAGATGAAGACTGAACTCAGTCTTGCTGACAAACACCTTTATTCAGCAAGCCATCTTTATGTACCTGCAATACTATTTTTAAAGACCTCTTCAGGGACACAGCATGGTGACATCAGTCCTATGGTGAAGAATACTATTTACAGTATTGATTTCCAGAAAGACTTGCAGGCTGTTAAGGTTTATGACACATGGAATTTAGAACATTCATCTCTTCTCATAATCATGATCTTTATGCCTTTCCCTTTATTCATACTTTTGGTTCTTTTATCTATCTGGCCTTCAGAATGAAGGAACTAATGCTTTAGGAGAAGTAGGAAAAGTAGAATCTATAGAACTGCATGGTTCATATAACACATTCTGCCAGCACTTACTCTTCTTTCCTGGCAGGCGACATGTGATTTTCCTGCACACTGTCACTCCCCTGCCAGCTTGTGCAGCAGTATTTGAGCACCTTGTTTCATCTCTATTGTCCCTTAAGGTTTATTTGGCACAGCCCAGTGCAGATTTGATCATCACTGAGGATTTTACTGTGACACTGGTGCTGAGAAAAGAAAACACTGTATCCCTACAGGAAATGAGGGACACCACCAAAATCCTATGTAACATCAACATCAGTAGTCTGCATCAGGTATATGAAGATCAGAAATTGAAAATACAAACAAAGAATTAAACAGATAATTAATCTCTGGTACCCTGTGGTTGTTTTTGATACATGATCTCATTGTATAGTCCTTGCTATCCTCAAGAATCACAATTCTTCTGCCTCAGCTCCCACAGTAACAATTTTATCATTGTATGTGGTTTATTTATAGCACTTTTAATTACTCACTGTGGACTAGGATTCTCTAAGATATATAGATATATAATTTGTAAAAATTCAGTTTCATTTGACAAAAGTTATATTTTTATTACTATTGACTTACACAAATTTTACATAGTCATCGATAAGCTTTGTTATATAACATAAAAGTGCAGTATATTTTGTGGCCAATTTTCCTCTTCTTCAAAATATAAAAGATTTATCATATATACATACATAAGATAGATATTATAAGTTGTATTCAGAATTCAATATGACGCTCCTTATGCTTTAAGTCACTTTAGTTTCTAGACACAAGAATCTTTAACCTCAATATTCTTACATTGACTCAAGGTTGAGTGAACTTAAGATTAAGTGTAAGAAGATTTTTTTTTGATTAAAGCATCTACTAACTTTTCTTATTTCATTCTCATTTTTCATTATTTTTACTAGTTAGCTTTCTATTCATGTATAAAACATCATAACCAATAGCAGCCGGTGAGGGAAAAGTTTATTTCAGCTTACAACTCACAAGTCATACTCCATCACTGAGGGAACTCAGGGAAAAAACTCAGAATAAAACCCTTGAGACAGGAAACGATGGAGAGAGCAAATGATTCTTATATGCTTGCTCCCCATGGCATGCACCTTCATGAATTTTTATACCATCCAATGCCACCTGCCCTGGTTTGACACTATCCACAGTGGACTGGCTACTCCCATATCAATTATTAAACAACAAAATATCCTATGGATGTGCCTCCAGATAGTCTGAGTAGAGACATGTTCTTAATTGTGGTTCCACTTCCCAGAAAACTATAGTTGGTTTCAAATCAACAAAAACAACAGTAGCAACCAGGACATTATGTTAGTTTTAAGATTTTATATAAAAATTGCTAAATTTATTTAAAAGAAAATTTCCAGACATAAGCTAACTTAAGTACCTGTGTCCATCTTTTAGTCATTGTATTTCCTTCATCTATAAAATTTGAATGGTCAGGACCCATTTGAGTATGGGTTTTTGTGGGCTTTACAATAAAAAAAGATAACACGGCTAATTTTAAAACCCAGAAATTATCTTTAAAAGTATAAAAAGAGACTAAAGAGATGAATCAGATATTAACAGCATTGTTGCTCTTGCAGATTCAGTTTCCAGAACCTGTATGGTAGATCACAATAAAACATTAGTCCTATTTCAGCGAATTAGACACGTTCTCTGACCTCTATGATTATCTGGCAATCACATGCTTCACACACAAACATGTAGGCAAAACACTCATAGAAAAAAATAAAAAATGATCTAAAGGAAATATTTTCTTTGCATTATTCTTTTATTCACATAGCATCCCAAATACGGACACCTTTCCCCTTCTCCTCGTCTCCTAATCCTAACTTTAAGAATCCCTTCTCCTATTATCCCCTCTCCTACTCATAGAAGGAAAAGACCCACTTAGGTACCCACCAGGAGGGAACCAATGGTAGGCAACAGAGTCAGAGACAGCCCCTGCTCCAATTGTTAGAGAACATACATAAAGAGCAAGCAGAACATCTGCTACAATTGGGGAAGGGGCTAGGTATAGCTCTGCATGCTCTTTGTGTGGTGGTTTAGTCTCTGTGAGCCCAGGTTAGTTGACATTGTAGATATTATTGTGGTGACCTAGTAGGAGAAAATATGAAGATAACAAATGTTTCAAGGCATGGTAAACTTCTAGTCCATTGCATGCACTGTAAACACCCTTTATGACTATTTATGAAATTACCAGAATAGGTAGCTGATAACCACAAGAGGTGCCTACATGGTTAGGTACACTAGCTACTCTCCTAGAGGACCCAGGCTTAATTCCTAGCATCAACATAGAATCTAGCATCTATTTGCAACTCTAGTTCCAGAAGACTGGCCTCTGGGAGCAATGTACTTATGTGGTACATACATAGACATGCAGGCAAAACACTCATACACAAAGTATTAACACAAATAAAGCTTTTTAATAATACCAGAAGAGTAAAACCCAAAGGAAGATTGTAGCATAGAAGAGTTCTTTTTAAAATCCTTTTCACTCACAATGACCATACTGCCAGTACAGGCTTCTGTGTTAGAGCCTAGAACGACCCCTTAGACAGAGGCTATGCTATCCCAGAGCTTCTGTGTAAGAACTATAAGTGGGGAATGATAGAGGATGGCATGATAGACCAGTGAGATATGCGTTGGGATTGAAGCCAACTGTGTCTTAAGGAAATTCCATTCCAACGCCATAGAAAAGGCATTAGGGAGAGGCAAAGGAAAATCCAGGCAGTAAAACCCAAAGGCAAAAGCCAACGAAATGTAACTTGCTTTAGAACACACACAAGAAGACTGTAAACACAATCTGTTCAAGGAAAAAAACAACAACAAAAACAAACAAACAAACAAAAAAAACAGAGGCTCTCCAGCCAAGCTTCTCCCTACACCCAAGGCTGAACAGTGCATGGCTGAGAAATGTCAATTTACTATCTTTTGACATTACTTGATGATCCAACTAAAATAACCCTATAAAATTTTCAGCTTAAGCATGAACTGAATATTGGAGCTGAAGACCCTCAAGATTTGCTTTTTGTCTCTTGAATAGATAACAAGAGCCATATATTTTACACATACAGTATGGGTGTTCTATTATCTTTATCTAAGCATATCTCTTATTTTGGTAACGGCAAATGAGATTATCAGGACTACTACTTCTCAATGCAACATTTAAGACTTTTTCTGTTTTAAATATGGTAAGCTAAAAATTTTAGGAAAGTCACTTTAAATTTGTAAAACAAGTTTCAATGCATTTTATTCAAAGAAACTAAATTATTTGCAGGGACCAATTAATACAATTATCAATTTATCTAAAATTATGTGTCTCTTGTATGCAGGAATGAGCCCACATTACTCAGGCCCCAACTTACTAAGAGTGCAATAAGTAGGTAGAATACCATGACTCTTCCCCTGGCTTGGATTGAAAATATATCTGTCCAAAGCTCTATGGCAGAGTTGGGATGCTGAGTCATCTTTGCCTCCTAAGTGCCAGAAATTATTTTTTAAACTGTCCTGTTTTACCTGAGACTCTGACCTCATTTCTGACAATCAAATATTATGAATGATTGGTAGATCAAATTGATCCTATTTTGTTCTCTTCTTAATGTAGACCTCAGGTTTGCCTGGCATATATTAGCATGCAGTCCATGGGTTCCGTTCTCTGTCTTCTGATGAGACTATCGAGATCCCCTTTAATGTGTAGAATGGATTCTCATTATGCTAGTATATTCCAGAGTAGGTAAATGCATAATCTTTGGAGAAATATTGGTACTGTTCACCCAGGTATGTATGATGTCCTAAAAATCTTCAGGGCCACAGCCTAGGATGATAGAAAGGGAGAAAGAACAAGATATGTCTGTGAGATTGAAAATGTTTGGAGACCATGAAAGAAAAGATCTTCCCTGTCTGCTTTCTTGTCTCTCTTTGATTATCTATCAGCTCTTTCTCCTCCAGGTAGGAAAAAAGAACACAGACAGCACCCACACAACTCTGGTGATGATAAACATCACTTCCTTCCTAGCATGAAGTCTACTGAGGGAAATAGTGATAGTGATGGTTTGACTCTATATACTGTGCTTTTAAGTTTTACTCTTCAAATAATTTTCTGTGAAGAAGCCAGAAAGTTGAGTTTAAAGCACAAATCATGTGTGTTCCCTCCTCAAACCTTTCAGAGTTTTTTGAAGTTTCATTTCAGCAGGCACTGTACTGAAGCCATTTCCTAAGCACATTCTGTCACATATAGTATTACTCGCTTGTCTTCAGACACTGCCCATCTCATGGTTAAGGTGTTCCTGTCTTGGGTCACATAGATTGCTGTTTCTTCTGCCTATGGTGTTGATCCAACATATGCTTGTATGGTTTTCTCCACAGTTACATCCCTAAGAGTTTTTCCCTATATACCTGATCCTGTTTAATGTTTTAACTAAAAACAGTCTAATGGCATTATACAATGCATCAATTTTATAATTCCATTCAAGATGAGAAAAGAAACATTTGTTTATGCTGACTTGCAGGTTCAAGACAGATAAGTGCAGATATCCAGTGAATACTTGCTAATTCCCTAAATTAACAAACGAACACTGGTGGAGGGAAGGAATAAAACTGTCCACCTTTTAAATAATTCATTCTAAATGAACACATATATGATACCCTTCTCACAAGTAATATATAAATATGTAGGAAGAAAATAGACACATAGAGGAGAGAGAGGACACATACACATACGTGGGCAGTAATTAACAAAATATATTTACTCTAACAAGCAGTGTAATCTACTTTTGAATAGTCCTTTGTGGTATAAATAAAATTATTCTTAGGAACTATGGCAAGGAATGTGAGGGACACTCTGGTATGTCAGTGTTTCTGAATCCCAGCAGTGCTTCTGAAACTGAATGAGGAATCTTCACACTTCAGCACACATCTAAGCCTGCTTGGAGTCTACTACTTAGGTCCTAAACACACTGCTTTTTCCAGATGTAGCAAGCGAAAAATGAACATGACTGTGCAAACAATAGAAAGAGAATAATGAACTATGTCTAGATTTTTTCAGAAGTATTAGAAGTGTAAGAGACCTAGCTCCAGCCCATGTATGTTTAATTGGTTGGTGGTTCAATCTTTGAGAGCCCTAATACATAAGTAGCAGATGTGCAGCTTGGTCTTCAAGTGGGTTCTGAACAATTGGAGTGGAAGCTATCCCAAAAGATGCTGCTTGTAAGTTGGATATATTCTTCTAGCTGGGCTGCCTGGCCTGGACTCAGTGGGAGATGCACCTTACTCCACTTCTCAGGGTGGGCTTGAGGTTAAATACCTTTTGTTTTTTTGTTTTGTTTTGTTTTATTTTCATATTTTATTTACATTTCAAATGTTTCCCCTTTTCCAGATTTCCCCTTTGGAACCTCCCCATTCCCTCCGCCCTCCCCCTGCCTCTATGGGGATATTCTCCAACCGACCTCCCCACCCCACCCCCCACCCACTCTCGATACCTTTTGTAGGGAGGAATGTCTGGGAAGGAAAGCTTATAGGCTAGGCCCTTCAGGCCTTTAGGTACCTCATTAAAATGGAGATCTCTCTTAAGCTTACATAACCATAGGTGGTCAGGTCCTCTACATGTGTAGGGGCTTGGGACATTGCCCTTATGTGACAAATCTATGGGTGGCTGCAGCTAGTGACAGGGGCCTGGTGTCCAGGAACAAGTGAAGTGCCTACTGTCCCTTCAAGGTCTCTGGAGGGAAAGGGGAGAGGTAAGGGATAAGAAATTCGAGAGAGAGGCAAGAGAGAAGAGATAAGAGAGGAGGAATAAGAGAAAGAGGATGGGCAAGCAGCCCCTTTTATAGTGGGTCAGGCCCACCTGGCTGGTGCCAGGCAACTGTGGGGAGGAGCATACCTGGCTGTTACCAGGTAACTGTGGGATGGAGTTTAGACAGAATGCTAGCATAAGTAATAGGATATTTTAATTTGGTCACAGTAAATCCCTTTATTTCAAATGATTTTTATAATTGTTCTGTGCTTTTATAAGTAAATACACAAGAACCATATTAAATTCTCCTATCACCTTAACCTAGCTTCTTATTGGTTTATGGATAGAGAGCAGAAGAGGAAAGAGGTAGATAAAGAGGCTAGTCTAAGACTCCTCACTTTTCAATATGCATACAGATTTACACATGAACACACAGAAAGAGGATTTTGTCAGATATGATGTACCCTCATCACTAAATAGGCCTGCATTTATCTCAGAAAGCATGAATACTTTTTCACAATAACTGTCAAGCATACCTGCCAATAGGAAGATGTACTACAGTGGAACACTATCAAAAAATCACAATTACCATTCTTATTTTACCCACTGAACCAACAGCATGACTTCAATTTTAGTATTCTATCATATGAAGCTGTGCCTTCAAGTGGTCCTGTCCCATCCATCTAATTCTACACAGAACTATTTAATCTCTTGCTCTTCTCCTTCCTTGACCACCTAAAACCCGGGACACGACCACACATTTTCTTTAACTAAATAATTACCATGTTCATGTTACCATTACCAATATAAGTTCATATATTGATCAGGTACTGACTGAATTTTATATTTTCAATACTGGTGTTGCCAATCACTTTTCTTTATTCCCTATTGTAGGGATGATAGTCATTCAGTATACTAATTTCACACAAAGAAATTATTCTATGATGTGATAATGAAATATATTATCAAAAGGTTTGAGTAAGAATATGTATAGGTGTACATTTAAGTACTTTCAATTATATTTATCTATTTGTCTGTGTGTATGTGTGTGTGTGTGTGTGTGTGTGTGTGTGTGTGTGTGTGTGTGAGATAGTGCATGTAGTTATAGGATTCCAACTTGGAGGAAATAACTTTCTACATTATTTTCTGGCTGCTCATTCAACAATGTAACATTAGTACTTTGAATTTTCTGAAGGAAATATTTACAACAGATACAAATTAGTTTTTAAGAAAGCCTAGTTATATAAAGTTTGTTATCCAGAGTACCAATGAGTATTCTATTTGGAACTGTATCAATTTCATATACTAGTGTTTTAAAGAAAGTATACCCATAATATATAATGAACTTTTAAAGTCCTTAGGGCCTTTTCAGGTTGTAATCACATAATTCACTCTTTACTTAAATCAAATTCTGTGATGTAAATTGAATACTTTGAGATTAATTAGTAAATGTGATAATTAAAACAGAGAAGTAGGATAGAAAATGACAGTGAATTGAAGGTAGATAGCAAAAGAGGTATGTTACCAAATGTACTTTGGGAAATGTCACAGAAATGAACAAAAGTGGGTTCTGGGTCACACATAGACAGAAGCAATAGAAAATCACACCTGTATTGAATGTATACTACTGCAAGATTAGATCTTCTTGTTGGACCAGGACCCTGTCAACTCTCTCAGCAGGCATTGTCACAAACTTGAGTCTCAAATTTTCTTCTCAGATGTTAGAGGGGTGTTTTACTTATCTTCAACATTCTATATCTCTGAGAAGAACATTATTCTCTCTCAAGTTTATCTCTAAGAGCACCTTTATGTAGACAAACATTTTTTCTGACTTTAAGAAGCAAAACCTACAAAATTCTAAGGCCCACAAAAATCACCTAAGCCCACCTGTTGAGAAAAGCTCTTTCACTATATGATCAAATAGAGTAGTTTGAAATTTTAGGGAAAGAGGTCAACAAACCTGGGGCAGAGTAAAATCATCCCATAATCAGTACACTCAGGGTACAATATCATTTATAAAAAATAAGTTGAAGAGATGCAAGCCTTAATCTCCCATAGCTCTATCTTCTAATATGTCTTTTCTTGAGCCATAACTCCTGAAAATGAGCCCTCATATCATATAAATTCGGTTTTGTGTTCTGAGTCAAGGAACACATTTGACAAAACCTTCTCATAACAACTTAGTCTCAATTTCAGAAATAATTAAGCCCTAATAGATTCATTATTCAGTACAGAAACCAGCACAAAGCAATTTAATACTTCTGTTAGTGAAAGACTTTGCATATTGACAGATGATAATGCAAGATCCTGTCCTCAAATAGTTAATGATTTCTACAATATGATATAAATGTGTGTATTCTATTATATATGAACACAGTTCATATATAGAGATATGCACATAAACATGCATGGTATTACTCATAAATGATATTAGCAATAAAGTACAGGCTACTCACACTAAAATCCACAGATCCAATGAAACAAAACCCTAAGAAAACAAGGATGCTTGAATCCTATGGAGAAGGGGAAAAATAGTCGTTGGAGGTGGACAGAGGGAAGAAACTGGGTGGGAGAGGGGATAGATAATAGAACATGTGGAGTAGGGTTGGGAGGAATAGGTGCAGGGAGAGCCCACAAGATAGAGTCAAGAGAGTGAACAAAAATAGGCTGGCACATCTCTAGGACTTGCCAGAGACCTGAGATGATGGAGGCTCCAGAGGAGTCTATGATGGTGACTCTAGGTGATACTCCTATTTAGTAATTCGGAGCCCAAAGTTTCAACTTCTTATAGTCAGGCGTACTATCTAAGTGGAGGGATAAAGACACCAACCCACCCACAAAGCCTTTCATCCCAAATTTGTCTTGCTTACAGGGAGTACAGGGATAAGGATGGATCAGAGACCGAGGCAAACCAATAATTGGCCCAAGTTGAGAGCCATCCTGTGAGCTAAAACCTGTCTGTGACACTATTAATGGTATGCTGTTATGCTTGCAGACAGGAGCCTGCCGTAACTATCTTCTAATAGGCTCCACCCAGCAGCAGATGCAGAGACCCAAAGTCAAATGTTAGAAGAAACTCTAGCAGTCTTCTTGAAGAGTGGGTATAAGGATTAAGGAACCTAGAGAGAATAGAGACTCCAGAAAAGGACTAACAGAGTAAATTAATCTGGATCCCTGAGGTTGGCCAGAGACTGAACCATCAAATAAAGAGCATATGTGGGCTAGATCTAGGCCTATAGCACATATGAAACAGAAGTGCACCTTGGTCTTCATGGGGGTTCCCCCAACACCTGGAGTTGGCAGATACCCCTAACTGTTGCCTGCCAGTAGATCCAGTTCCCCTAACTGGGCTGTCTTATCTGGCCTCAGCTGGAGAGTAAATGCCTAGTCCTTCAGATACCTGATGTGCAGGAGTGGGTTTGTACCCAGTGGGTTCTCCCAGTTGTCAGAGGAAAAGGTAAAGAGGGATGGGGGGGAGGGGGTATGTGAGAGAGAGTCCGAGATGAGAGTAGGGGGCTGCGATTAGGATATAAAGTAAATAAATAAACAAATTAATGGAAAGAAAATAGTATAGTGTTTGAATGTCTAGGTCTGATGGGTGTCACATATCCCATGAGGAATGGTACCTTAAATTGTCTATAGGGTTTCAGTATTAGAGCAAGTATGAGGTTTTGATACTGCTACATTATGTTGTAGCTCTGTTCTCTTTCTTAGATGGAACAAAACATACAACTGTGTCCAATGAGCCACAATGCAGGGTGGAATTGTGCCTTGAGATTATTGAAAAGATTGTATAAACCCTAGATAATGAGGTCACTGTAAGATTCTAAGAGGAGGAGACTGAGTGATAATCATCTCAGTTTCCAACCTATAACTGGAGGTCTACGTTTGGGATCAAAGATTGAATTTCAAATCATGTTTTCATCTACCTAATGACTAGCTCCTATCCTGAAGTCCTCTAGAGATTCCAGTTTTAACCATCTTTTTAGCAAATTTTATTTTAGTTAATGAGTCTAAAGGTTTTAGAAATGCTTGTGTGGAGAATTGGGGACCAAAACCAACTACTGTCACACCTGATCAATCCATTGTCATTTGGATCATAAGATTACAAGAGATTTGCCAACTCAGTGTTAGGAACTGGGGAAATATGCCAAATATACATACAAATATTTATTCTGTCTATATCACAGATACTCAATTTCTGGACCTTAAGCCTAGATGTAACAACACAAGGGTAAAAGGTTTTTGCCTCTGGGAGAAAGTAAATAATTTTGTTACAGAAGTTGATGCTTAGAACTCAAGATGCCCAGAAGTTCACTGTCTTTGACCTCCCTGAGAGTTGAGCTTGTTTTACCCAGTAAAATCATTTCTGACTTGTTTTCACCTACTAAGAGGGGTATAGCTGACCTCATGCACCTTCTGTGACTACTGTCTTTGAAGCTAGCGATGCTCCTAGCACCACATAGATGATACAGACCTAAGCTGGTCATGTGAGTATGCCATAAGGATAACAGAACTGTCCTAGCAGATACACTGAAAGCTCAATCTACTATAACCACATGACTAGGTTTCTACACTAGGCTATCTTCCACACAGACTAAAGAAAACTGTCTGTTCCTTCTTTAACATTATTCATCCTTAGGCCTCCTTCTGGTTTTTACATATTTTTCTTCTAGTTTACTTCTTTGAAACCCTGAGCGCTCTCAAGTCCCATTTCTCTTCTGAAGGGGGCAGTTCTGATGCTAAGGTATTTGTTCCCAATTGGTTCTTGATTTGTCAGTAGAGAAAGCCAGGGCCTAATTGTTGGCCAGAAATTACAGGTGGGACTTCTAGGTCCCATGAAAGAAAGGAAGACACAAGGAAAAGAGAAGAGTTTTCTGCCATGCTTTGGATGGATAAGAACACAGCAACTATGTGAGTTCAAAGGGGGGGGGGGGGGAAGCAGAGGCTTGTAGCCACTACTCCAGGCACGTGACAAAGGATGTTTGGCAGGGGCTAGGTGGGACTAGCCTCTAAGTTTAGAGTAGGTGGAAAGATGGAGACAATAAACTAGTAAGGGCAAGGTTTTCCAAGTGGGAGGATTTGTACCCAGAAATTGTGCCAAGACAGCAATTTATAAAGGAACAAACCGTGTGTGTGTGTGTGTGTGTGTGTGTGTGTGTGTGTGTGTGTGTTATTCACAATTCAGGGAAGCTGGAGGAGAGGACTGGTACCATGGTGCCAGTGAGCTAAAGTCAGGTAGAGCTAAATGGAAGCCAAGTGGGGGCTGATAGCTTGGCCGATCCCAGAGAGAAAGCTGGTAGCTTAAAATTACCCCCATACCTGATCTACACAGAGTGAGTTCCAGGACAGCCAGGGCTACACAGAGAAACCCTGTCTTAAAAAAACAAAAACAAAACAAAAAACAAAATTACCCCCAACACTTCTCCATTTCAAAACAGAAATGTAGGAAGCTTTATTTTTATATAAGTATTTGCAGTGCCTTGATATAAAATTAGAAGTTACATGAAAATAAAATTATAATAACAAAGTAAAATGGACTGAAATAAATATGCTGAAAATTCTACCTTGGGATAGTCTGGTTCCTTTGATAGTTCCTTCAAGAATCCAGTGGAAATGGAGAGTGAAAATGCAAAGAAGTAGTATCTTTAGTAAAAGGGAAATGAGCCCAATACTCATGTCTCAGCACCTACATTAACTATTTAGTCTTTACTTTCTCTTTTTAGTTTTAAATGAGGTGAGTTTTCCTCTCACATGATGTTTGTGTTCATTTTAAAGGTGACAGGATTTTTGAATTAGTACTCATTGAGCAGTGGGTGGCTGAGAACAGAAATGGGTGACCAGATGGCATCCCTGTATAATCCATAGATAGTCTTGTGGCTAAGTTGCATATTATGCAATAATACAGGTTTACACAGTGATGGAAAGAATCACATAGTAAGTGAAACTGGGGAAGTAAAAGACCGAGTCACTGACATCAGCAGTTTTAGTCTCAGGACCACTGATCTCAAAATTGCCTATACAAGGTTTCTTCAAGGTATAATCTCTTTCTCTCCCTATTCTAGCTCCCATTCATACAAAATTTTCTTATATTTTCTTAGATTTTAGAGTTTATTCTTCATATTTCACTGTGGCTTTCCTCATAATAACCATTTTCTTTGCATTATAAAATGCAATTTCTAAAGCAAATTGCCACACCTCAGTCCAGTTTTTTATCCCACCCCTTCCACTGCAGTAATTTGTCACAGACTAACATATAGAAAAGTTGAGATCTATCATTTAAAATATCCTAAGATCATTCACCATGATCAAGAACGATTCATCACAGTGATATAGCGACAGTTCAATATAGAGAAATCCATCAATGTAAAACTCTATACAAACAAATTAAAAGAAAAAGATCACATGACCATCTCACTAAATGCTGAAAGTGTGTTTCACAATAGACAACACCCTTTCACTTTAAAAGTATTGGAGAGATCAGGAACTCAAGGCCTTTACCTAAACATAATAAAAGCAATATACAGCAAACCATCAGCCATTATCAAATTAAATGGAGAGATACTTTAACAATCTCACTAAAATCAGGAACAAGACAACGTTGCCCACCCTCTTAGTATGAATTCAATATAGTACTCAAAGTTTTAGCTATAGCAATAAGACAAGAAATGGAGATTAAGTGGATACACTTTGGAAAAAAAAGTCAAGGTATCACTCTTTGCAGAAGATATGATAGTATACATAAGCAATACCCCCCCAAAATACCTGAGAACTTCAACAGCTGATAAACAACTTCAGCAAAGTGGCAAAATATAAAATTAACTAAATCAAATCAGTAGCCCTCCTTTATATAAATGTTAAACAGGGTGAGAAAGAAATTAGGGAAATGACATTCTTCATAATAGCCACAAATACCATAAAATACCTTGGAATAACTCTTACCAAGAAAGTGAAATATTTGTATGACACAAACTTCAAATCCCTGAAGAAAGAAATCACAGAAGACCCCAGAAGATGGAAAGGTCTCCCATGCTCATGGATTGGTAGGATTAACATAGTAAAAATGACCATCTAACAAAAAGCAATCTACAGATTCAATTAAATCCCCATCAAGATTCCAACATAGTTCTTCACAGGAATGGAAAGAGCAACTTTCAATTTCATTTGGAAAAACCAAAATCCCAAGATAAGGAAAACAGGTATTAACAATAAAAGAAATTCTGTGGGAATCACCATTTCTGACTTCAAGGTGTATTTTAGAGCAATAGTGAAAAAAATCAAAACAAACAAACAAAAACTCATAGTTTAGTACAGTGAAAGACAGGTGGTTCAATGGAATAGAATTGAAAACCCAAATATAAAACCACACACCTATGGACATGTCACCATTGAAAAAGAAACCAAAACCATACAGTGAAAAAAGAAAAGCATCTTCAACAAATGGTACTGGTCTGACTAGCAATGTACATGTAGAAGAATGTAAATAGATCCATATTTATCACTCTGCACAAAGCTCAAGCCCAAGTGGGTCAAGGACTTCGTCATAAAAGCAGATGTACTAAATCTAATAGAAGAGAAAGTTGGGAAAGAGACTTATTAGCACAGGTGGAAATTTGATCAACAGAACTCCAATGGCTCAGTCATTAAGATCAATAATTGATAAACGGGATTTCATGAAACTGAAAAACCTCTTTAAGAGAAAGGACACAGTCAACAGGACAAATTTGAAACCTACAGTTTGGGAAAATATCTTCACTAACCCCACATATGATAGAGGGCTAATATCCAAAATATATAAAGAAATCAAGAAGCTAACCTCTGTAAAAAAAACCAAATAACCAATTTAAAAATGGGGTATAAAGCTAAACAGAGAATTCACAAAAAAGGAATCTCAAATGGCCAAGAAGCACTTAAAGAAACATTCAATGACCTTAGTCATCAATGAGATGCAAATTTAAATTGTCTACAAATTTCCACCTTACACCAATCAAAATGGCTAAGATAAAAAATTCAGGTGACAGCAGATGCTGGTGAAGATGTGAAGAAAGAGGAACACACCTCCATTGCTGGTAAGATTGCAAACTGGTATAACCACTCTGGAAATCAATCTGGAAATTCCTCAGAAAATTGGAAATAAACATACCTGAAGACCCAGCTATAACACTCTTGGCCATGTACCTGAAAGATGTCCTACCATACCACAGGGACACGTGCTCCCTGATGTTCATAGTGGCTTTATTTGTAATAGCCAGAAACTGGAAACAACCCAAATGTCCCTCAAAGTAAGAATGGATGCATAAAATGTGATTCATTTACACAAAGAAATACTATTCAGCTATTAGGAATGAGGACATCATGAGTTTTGTAGGCAAATGAATGGACCTAGATAATATCATTCTGAGTATAGTAGCCCATACCCAAGTGGACATACACGACAGAGCCCAGTATAGCTGTCTTTGAGGGGCCCAACCATCAACTGACTGTGGGACTATGAAAGTTAGCTTGATCCCTGGTTGAGCAATAGTTCTAAGCTCTGGAGATGCTGAAGGGGATGATCAGAGCTTTGCCTGTTTCTTGGCACCAGGACCCTGTCACTAGCTGCAGGCTCCTATAGATTTCTGGCTATCAGTCACATAAGGAAAATGACACAAGCCCCTACTCATGTAGAGGACATGACCTGTGGCTCAAAACAGATCTCCATTTTAATGAGATACCTAAAGACCTGGAGGTCTTATCTAAAAGCTTTCCTTCCCAGACATTCCTCCCTACGAAAGGTATTTAACCTCTGGCCCACCCTGAGAAGTGGAGTATGGTCTTACTCATCCACTCTCTGCAATGACAACAAATGCCTTAAAACCTTGGATTGTCTCTTTTCATAGGGATCTGCTGTAAGGAGCCATGGAGAAGGCCTTCGTCTAGAAAGCCACTCTCTAATCTCCAGTGGAAGGCCTCTCTCTGCTCCCAGACACGGCCACCACCAAGCCAAACCCCACACTGCCACCATCAAGCCAAGAACTCCAACCCCCCTCGGTCCCCCTTGGGACCAGCCAGATCTCTTTCCTTTCCCGGTCCCTCCCTCCAGCCTCAGACCAGATCCAGCCTGAAGACTTGACCCCATTCTCAGCTCTTCCATGGCTTCCAGCAGTGCCTGGATGTCCAAGAGCCAGAGAACCAGTCTGCCCTGGCCTCCGTTCAGGCCTGCGGACCCCCAAACCAGCTCCAGCTGTCCTGCACCTCAGTCTGTGCTTCCCCATCCCTGGATCAGTGTCTGGGGCTTTCTTACATCCTAACACCTGCCTCATGACAGCATAGAGTAAGAGTGGTCAACTTTCCTTGTCCAGCTCTCTCGGAGCGGCCATGCCCTGTGGTGGAGTGGACATGGAAACCCAACAACCCTACAACTGACTGAGACAGATGCAGATATTTACACCCAACCATTGGACTGAAATCAGGGACCCCTATGGTTAAATTAGGGGAAGAATGGAAGAAGCAGAAGAGGAGGGTGACCACATAGGAAGATCAGCAGTCTCAACTAACCCAGAACCTTGAGAGCTCCCTGACACTGAGTCACCAATCAGACAGCATATATGAGTTTATCTGAGCTCCCCTGCCACATATATAGCAGAAGACTGGCTGGTTTTGCCTCAGTGGAAAAAGATGTGCATAATCCTTAACTGACTTGAGGTCCCAGGGAGGGTGGAGGCCTATTGGTGGGGGACCTTCTTCTTCATGACAGAGGGAAGGAGGAATGGGATGAGTAACTGTGGGAGGGGAACTAGGAGGAGGGCCAATGCCTGTATTGTAAATAAATAAAATATTAAAAAGAAAGACAAAAACAAAGAAAAAGAATAGTTTGTTCCTATAACAGAGTTTCAGAAGATATAAGCTATAAAGCAGGATGTATTCTTTATTATATATAGATAATTAAATCTTATGTTTGTATAGATAATTACATCTTACGTATGAAATTATATAGTCCTTTAATAAATATTTATCATTTACAAAAAATGATAAATATTTTTAAAGGTCTACAGAATTTCTTATGCATATGAAAATTAAGTTATTTGTGTTATTTAATTTTATAAATCTCCCTGCAGTTTAGTTTTGGGTAATTCTAGAAGTAAGTGAATTGTAAGACACAGATAAATTTCCTATATCTTTTTCTGCTGAAATTTTGTGCAGTGATACGTTATTTACTTTCTAGTAACTTGTTCTGCAAGAGCAGGAAAGTACCTTGCCTGGAGGCAGCATAAAGCAGAGAACTGGTTGTGTAATTTGCTGTTTAATAGGTCTGCCTCTTCTTAGTAGCTGATGCTTGTACAACTTATTGCCAGCCTTCTCCTCTTACAATTAGATACATAATAACATTTAAACCACAAGAAGGCTGAGCTACTTAAATGAAATAACTTCACACCTCAAGCACTAAATGAGCATCAAAATATAGAGCACTATCATTACAAAATGGAGTTTGCACATAGACATGATGATAGTTCGTTTTCATAAAACATGAGTCATGTTCAAATATAAATATATGTAAATAGGGAGAATCAAAATTACCAGCTAATAAAAATTACTTGCTAAAGTCATAATGTCTATGTTGAGGTTGCCAGGAAATTTCTCAAATCAGAAGGTGCAAGTCAGACATATATTCATTTATTATCAAAGAAAACAATTGCTAGAAAGAAGTTACTTATAAATCAGCAAAATGTACTTCAATTAATTAATTTTTTTAATGATAGTATTTCATTTGTGAAGCTTGTAGTATTACCATCTAGCTTTCTGGTGTTCTCAGGGCCTCATAGTCACTGTTATATTTCTGCAAAAATAGACATGACAGGAGCTGCGTTTTCAGGTCAGCCTGTATCCACTCACTCTTCCAGCTATAGACAGCATTGTCGTTACATAATAGATCTTATTTAGAGACTGATGTTTTCCTCTCTACTCAGTTATTACAAGTCAAAATTTCTCTGAAGACTCTTCAGTCATTTATTTGAAAGATGCTTAATAATAAAGTTTCCTGCATTATTAGTAGCAGTGGATGATATGCATGTTCATTTTGATGTCTCTTTGTCGCTTCTTCTTACCAACATCGTTGAATTCAACAGCAGATTTTATTCAATGCAGGTTCTTTCACAAAGAATGTCTTAAAATATAATTAAGAACTTGCCGATAGGGAGTACTACATGATAAATGTTCTATATTCTGAAATGATCATTTTCTCTACATCAATAAGCGCTATGCTTTACCTAAAGGCAGTCATTCAACATTTCTTAATGACAGTGATTGCAGCATTTGCTGACTATTCTGCAGTCACTATGGCAGTAAGAGCTGACAATTACCTTCAAAGAGAGTAGATTCATGCACCAGTCTGCACTGCACACGATACCTATGCTAGACAAATTGCACACAGGCAATTCAGACCTAAATGACTACTCTAAATTTTGCAATTTGTGCAGCAGTTCTAATAAACCAAAGACTCAAATATTAAATGAGAATATCAAATTAAGCATCTGCAATAATTACATATGGATAGGTAAACATATCCAGGACCCAAAGAAAAACAGAGAGAAAAATAGTTCAGAACAACTTATAGAGTATTCTTAACATGCAAGGAGATTTGACTGTTTTAATAGGTGTATGTTATTGTATAGGTGCCTATTTTCTTCAGCTGAAATAAAATATTACAGACATCATTAACTTCGTGACAACAAGCTATATAAGAAGCACTCTGTATGGCCTGTCTACTATACTGTGAAAAAACAAAATGAGATCACAGGTCCTCACAGCTGGAAAGAGATTTGCGGCATCATTGATATGGCAATTTCCTACACAGTTTTCATGTACTTTTTCATAGCATTTGACTTTTCAAATCTCAAGGGAACTGAAGAATGATGTCCCAGAACTAACATGGGCTTTGGAAGGAGACACAAATCTGGATATTGTTATAGATGTTTCTGGCATATAACATGGAGAGAGCTGTGGAAAATCTGACTTCCACATTCTTAAATCTGGAAAGAGTTAAATCCAAAGACCATATTGCCTTTATTTCAAAATTTACATATTTTTCTCTTTTATTTAAGGATTTTAATGCCTTGTCCCTGAACCACTTTAGCATTATATGGCCATAGGTCTAAAGTGGGTTATATTTATCTCATAAAATTAAAATCACATTACACTCACAGCTGTGACTACATTTTGGTTTTTCTTCTTTAGTAAAGATTGCAGAACAGAAGGCAGACAAACAGTGTATCTAATACAAAAGCATCAGTGATATATGATAGAAAGGCCGCACCTATGTAATTTCAGCGATATAGATGCCTAAAAAAGACCTCAATTGTGACAACAATGGTTGGCGTGTAAATAGATGGGAGAAAGTCTCAGGAGGTCTTACTCCTAGATGAAAAACTATAGGCAATTAATGACTACTGAGAGAGAAAAAATAAACTTCCCCCACAGTGAGACCTTAGTCAATTATCCAATGTCAAGGAGTCAACCCTAGAATCATATACATATGAGTAACATTGAATGGGCTTGGCTGGTCATATTTTCATATTCATTGATATATTAAAGAGAAAGAGGGTATAAATTTAAGTTAAAGAAGTGTAGGGACACACAAGAACCATTTGACAGAAAAGAGAATGGAGAAAATTATGTGAATAAAGTAAACATATATGAAATTTAGAAGACAAAAGCTTAATGAAATTAAAATATTTGTCATTATGTTCACCTTCAATATTTGAATTAACAGATGATGCAAAAATTTATCACAAGCTTAATAACTTATAGATGAAATAAAATTGTATTGTCTACTTTGTGTTTCAGATTTGGTAAGTTGCTGACTGTCACTTCAAGAATCTGGCTAAAAATTGTAATTTTTTTTCATTTTATTTTATGATTGTATATGTCAATCAGAGGTACCCGTTTTGGTTTCATCTATCTATTAATTCCTGGTTTGCTGTTTCTAATGTATAAAATATGGTATCCATTAACTCTCTCTGCAAGGAAGTAATAGTGGGAAAAGAAGACACCTTATCTGGAAGACGTTTGCATAAAAATTTGATGGGGATCAGGGTTCTGCTTTGGAGTATCTAAAGAAACAAGGTTTAGGTTATTTCATTTTCTGTGAATTTATTAATAAGCAACAACCTGCTTAATCTTAGCAGTGTGCAATGTCATTTGTACTGACATTTATCCTAGAAATAGAAAGTCTATGGGAGGGAAGTGAGAGAGAAGTGGAAGGACAGAGGAGAGAATAGAAGAAGGAAAGGAAAAAGTCCACTTCCTCTGCAGATTTTTTGGAGGCCATTTTCACTATGTAAGCAGATAGATTCTCACCCCATTTATCAGTGAACGGCTTCCTTAAGGTCATGGGTCTCTCTGTTTGAAGTTGATATTCTCCAACTATAACAAAGTAAGCTTACATTTAACACAAAAATTTTTGTATCATTAAATATTGGTAGTCATATATTAAGAATGCAACTTTTGAAATTTCATCACATATGTGTATGATTCTGTAAGGTTTCTCATTGGAAACAGACATTTCTTCTAAATTAGTTTCAAACTTCTGCCCTGCCCTTTTCAAGCTTATCCTTTTTATAAGTACATTCAAAGATACTATCTTTAGAAAATTAGAAAGTCCTTATGGGTAATATCCTGTGGAGTTTCATTCATCTTTACTAATGATCACAAAACTAGAATCAATGTGCAGCACAGAGAATGAAGTGAAATCAATAAGAATGCATTAGGCTAGTATGGAGAGACAGAGAGAGAGAGAGAGAGAGAGAGAGAGAGAGAGAGAGAGAGAGAGATTGATTTGTGAAAAAAAACTTTGGCTTGAAAAAAAAAGATTTTGGTGAAAAAAAAAAAAAACTTGAAAAGATGAGTCAAACCTGTATGTGTATCAGTATTTAATCAGTAAACTATGGGTGTTTCCAACTGATAAGTTTGTGTCTAAAGCTTTGGTTTCAGAAAATAGTTAATCTATATAGGAAAACTATCTGAGTTTATGTTGATGGATCCTACTGAGTCTTATAGGTACAGTATAGAAGCTCCATGCTGTCAGCGATGGTTACAGAATTGGATTCCTGCCCAAGAAATTATTGCCTTTAGACCAACTGTGGCTGTGATAAGTAAAAAAATTACAGACTCTGAGAAATAAGCTGTGTCATAAGCTTTTGAAGTGAAATTGGTCTTGCTGTTGATGCCATCCCTCAAGAACCATTGTTTCTCCAACCTCTGAGTTGTTGGTTGCTTTGAGGAAAATGATGTTTAAGATGAGAGCACAACATTTGAATTTGAAAAGCCTGTTTTCATAATAAATGTATTCTTATATTATTTAACATATACATTTTTAGTTATTTTAGGAAACTAAAGTAAAACTGAACCATACTTAGTCCTGTATATGTAATAAAACAGTTTAAAAACATATGGAAGAGTTCTTATTAACTCTCATCTGTGCTAGCAAGCTAACATAATAGTTTCTGGTGGGGACATAAGTCACTATCACAAGGGCATGCACTGACTCACTGGGACTAGAGAAGCCATGCAAAACTACAACCTGTATCCTCAGAGATGTGTGTCTTCAAGAAATCAAGGCACTGAGACTTGAAGGTGAATAGCAGTATTCAGGAGGTAGGGAAGAAGGAGCAGTTGGACCTCAATGATACAAATAATCCTGTTATAGTCTAGTAAGCATATACACATTTATTCATGACAGGGATTTAGTATAAGAAACAGATGAAGTCCTGAGTAAATATGTTTTATTGATATGAGCACAATCACATCAATGACCTCGATGGAAAAAGTAAGTCTTCCTCAGGTCATTCCCAGAGGAATAAAAAAAAAAAAAATTTCCTTTGGTCAAACATGGTATGGAAAGATATTTGACCTCCAGCTAAATCTGTTGTATACAGAAACTAAAGACCACAGCTTCTTCCTGGATAACTGCAGCCTGAGACTGCTCCTTCAAAGAGACCAGTCATTGAGATTATCTAAATCCTCTCCTTCTTTTCTATATAGTAAGTTTACAGAGTTTCTAGGTTGCTTCTGGCACAACTCTATCAAAGCACATGAACTATCTAATCTCAGAATTTCTGTATGTGTGTCTGTCATTTCTTTATCCATTGTCAAGTCAGTCCTTAAGTTGAATAGGTCATGGGAATTTAGCACACTAGATAACACTTTACATTAAATAATTTTTAATTTACTAACATTTATTTAACATTAGAAGTTAAGTTTAATATACTTACTGTCAAACATGAAGGAATATAGAACATAAAACAGTAGGGGAACATATCATACCTAGGAACAAGCATCATCTGAAAACAGAAGAGAGAGAGAGATCTCAGTAGATGGTATTTTCATGGCCACATGAGATGTGAGAGTACCAAAACTTCTTGATAAATATATGCTGGGTAGTAGGAATCATCTAAGTCATGTGACCAAAGAAAACTAATTGAAGGATTTCTTAAATTTGGTAAAAAATTATCTTATACAAAGAAATTCAGCTTATAGTATCCTGGAATAGACAAAACCAAGCCATCCTCTGATGTCTCTTGCATCATGGAGCAGCAGAAAGCATAAAGACAGGGAAAGAATGTCTGGGCAGTGGCACACACCTCCTGTCAGAGACCTTCCATTTTTGTGCAGTGTTTATGTCAAAGAAGTTTCTTAAGTTCTCAGGCTGCATGCTGCCTGAGGTAAGGAACCACTTTTATTCTTACCTCAGAGACAGAAATCTCTCTCAATAGCCATTATATGTATAGGCTATTCATATTTTATTAAATTAACAGAATACTTTTGCCAAAATCTAGTTCACCATAAATATAAAAATTTGTTCTTGGGATCTCAATTTGATGAAATTTGTAAATATAACCAACTGAATATTTTTGATAAAAATGTGATGTTTTCTATTTATTTGCTGTGAATTTTGGGTTCAATTATCTTAAATCTCATTAGAAATGGAATCATTTTCTAATTTTACTCTTGGGTTATCACTATAAAGCATAATCGACGCTGTCTCTTGAAACCTTGCTGGACTTACAATTTTTCTTTTCTACCCTATCCTAATATATCATTTTAATTTTCTGTCATAACTGCATGCACTAAACTGATCAAGTACCATAGTAAATAGAAATGGGAAAAACTGTTGTCCTTATCCTTATTGTGAATTTAGGGAAAAAACATTAATTGTTTCACCATTATTTGATCTGTTCATGTATGGATTTTATGAGCATTGTATCAGCTGTAAGAAGTCCTTTTTATAACTAGTGGGATTTTATGTCATGGTTGAATGGTTGAAAATACCAAGTTTATTTTCCCATTCTTTTGTTATTATAACATGTTAATTAATTCTCTGTGTTAAAAGATCCTGTGTACAGTTGAGTTTCAATTATGTAATGGTATGTGACCATTCTATATGCTCTTGGATTTGAACTGTGATTATTATGATGAAGGTGAGGGTGACAGTTTTCATTAGAGGTACTCTGTTGACTTGGTTGTGCCTGTGTGGGTATTGTCAGCCTTTTCTATCAGACTAGCAACAGCTTTATAGAAAGTGTGGATAGCTTGTGGTGTTTCTGTTTGGCAAATATATTAATTCTAGTATTAATTAGTGTAGGAATTCTAGTATTAATTTTTTTTGTGAATATTTGGTTGAATTAATGTGACATTTGGAACTGACCATATTTTTCCCACTGGTTTTTAAATTTACTATTTATTTAGTGTCTTTAGAGAGTTTAAGTAATCAATTCTATGTTTAATGTGTTAATTAATGGATGTCTAGAAATATATCTATTTTATTTAGCTTATATTTACAAGAATGCATGTTTGTTTGGCTGGTTGATTGGTTTAAAACAGGCTCTTTACACAGAAAATGCATGGCCGCAATCTCACAGTACCACATATAATACCATTGAACTCATGATCTCCTTAACTCTGCTTTCTGAGTAAATGATACAAATTTAAGTTTATACAAGAATACTGGCAATGGGTGGTGGTATTCCACTTCATTTAACTTCCCTTGGGACAGTGCTCCACTTACTTTTTCTTTATTGCATTCCTTTTGTTGTAGATTTTTATTTGTTTGCTTGTTTTGTTTTGTTTTAAGATGAGCCTTCCCTATTTGAACAGGCCTGGTTTTTAAGGACCACCTCAGATCCTTAGTACTAAAGGGTTTTTTGTTGTTGTTTTTGTTTGTTTGTTTTGTTTTTAACTTAAATCTCAGATAATGATTCACCTGTTTCTGGATTGGACTAGTTAAAACTCTGTAAATTTTTAGTCTTTCTAATCATCAGTGTCTGGCTTCTAGGAGCAGGCATGATTTTTAGTCTTAGATCATTGAATGCTCCCCTAACCTAAATGTGCCCTTTGTTTGCACACAGCTTGATTTGTTCTGTCTAGATCGTTCAGATTGAATATTATTGACTTTTTAGACTTTCAACAGATTAGTTGTTTACTTTTTTCTTGATATTAGTTAGTATAAGTTTCTGTGTAATTTATTTTCATTTCACTCATTTTGAAAGATTATAAATTTGGTGTGATTTATAATATGATTCAATATTGCTCAGGGTTTACAAATGTACACATACTCTCAATATCTTCAATTTGCTATGTTTTGCATTTCTAGATTGTCATAATAGTAGGATATCACATTGGAGTGCTTCAAATATTTCAAATATGCTGAGACTTTCTCTTTGAGCGAACAGATGTTTCATTGTGGAGAACAATCAATGTATAGATGGAAAGAAATTTTTCTTTGGATAGTTTGTTTCTACAAATTTCACTCATATCCAACTGGATTACAGAGCTTTATATCACTAAGAAGTTTTTCTCTTGTGTGTTTGCTTGCTTCGTTTTAATTTTTGCTTTTGTTGTTATTGTTGTTGTTGTGTAGGAATCCTAGCCATTGATTAGTCACAATGTATTACTCTTCATATTAGTTCTTAAGAATTATATATACGTCAATCAATTTAGCCATTTTGATCCCCTCTCCCACAGCTCCTTCCAGATCTACCCTTCCTTCTCTATCCACTCAACTCTGTGTCCTTTTTGAAAACACTTTCATACACCCAATGTCAATTCCAATCTTGCTTCCCAAGTATTATTAAGTAATTTTGGCCATCCACTCCAGAATGGTCAACATGCTAAGGGGTATACTACTGAGGAGAATGAAGTCTTTTCTAACAGCATTAATCAATTGCCAGAAGCTCCTCTGCAAGGGGGAAATTTTGTGCTTACCACCCCCCACCATGTCCATGTTGAGATTATGACTCCATAGATGCAACTCCCTTGTTGTATCCGAAAAATACTGTTTTCTTGTAGACATCCACTGTGTATTGCTCCCATGATCTTTCTGGGCCCTCCTCTAAAACGTTCACTAAGCCTTGTGAGGAAGTAGTATGTGTAGACATTCCGTTTCTGTAGAACTAAGTCATCTACAGTCTCACATTCTCTGCACCTTAACCAGTTATGGATGTTTGTGTCAATGGTCATCGTGTGCAAGAAGCCTCTCTTAGGAGAATTAGAAGATACACTAATATAAAAAATATACTGAGTTTTTAGAAATTGGCTGAATATTATATCAATAATAGTTGTAAAATTTCCTCTAGGTCCTTTGACCTTAATTTAATGACTCATTTTTACTTTAAGTTGATTCCTTGATTCAGGTAATGTGTTAGCTTTGAAAATCAAAGTCCCCACTCCTTTTGTTTTATTTTGTTGTTGTTGTTTCCTATTTTGTTGCGTTATTGATATTTTTATGTTTACTTACTGAGTCATGTGCAGAACAGTCTCTATTCAATTATCTTACCTGCCAGTTAATAATTGGTCATTAGTTTTACTGACTCAAAATGTTTCCTCCCAAACATTGACTAGGGAATATGTGCTTATGCACATATTATGGGTGTTTGGTATACAGATTATATACAATGACTTATTCTTTGATTTCTGCTCTGATGGAGTCTCAATGTCTCTAAGAACTTATCTGCGAGCCTTCACAGTGCTTATTTAGCACACTACCAAGTAGACACATGGAAGTTGTTTTCCCATATCTCAAGAATATTTGCACATTCTTCATAGGACTTTATAATTTTCCATTCTTTAATTTTACATTTTTCTTGTCAGCCTCAGTTTTATAACTATGTGAGGTTGCTGTGATATAAAACTATTTGCCATTTTTCCTTGCAAATATCCCTGGGGAGTAGTCTTTTCACTGAATACTTAAATAACTTTCATATACAAAATTTCTGAAAGAGAAGACATTGTTGAGTCAGGAGGATTCTAGATAATGGCCATGGAGGTTACAGAGCAGTAATTCTTTGGAAATGAGATTGTTGAGAGGGCTCCAAGCCCACATTTTATCTTCTGGGGTCATTAGGTTAGTGGCTCTCTCATCAGTAGCATAATTATAAGATTGGTGAGGTCTGAAGCTTCTTTGGAATAGCAGATAGAAGATCGAGAAAGGTCAAATTAACATGATATAAAACTCTGTCATACTGAGAATTGGCTGTTTGTCTTAATTAAATATTCTTTGAATTGCTGGCTTTCTATATAACTTAAACTTCTATAAAAAAATTGATTTGACAATTTCTACCATTGCTTTTACAGAGAATTCAGTGTTTTCAGGTCCTTACAATCTTGTTCTAGTTTATTCAGAATGAATAAATAAATAAGTAAATAATTAAATATTAAATAAATACGTATACACACACACACAATAAATAATGAATGTCGTAGCTCAAATAAGTTATGTAGCAATATCCCAAGAAAAGTTACAACATAAAATATTTTATATAGTCAAAAATGAAACAAAAAATGTGAAATAGAAATATAAGACCATACAAAAGAAGTAAAATGGAAGGACTAGATTAATTCAAATAATAATTATATAAGAAAAGGTCAGTAAACAGAAAAAAAGATGAAGGAACTGTATATTTTATAGAAGTATTAATATACTTGGACTACAGGTATCAAAACTCTAAATGCTTTAAAAATAAGGACAATGGTCCCAGAAAAATGGCACTCCAGATAAGGGATAGGCAGCTGATGGAAATAGCCCTAAACTCCCTTCCTTTCATCTACAACAAGCTGTTATAGAGGAAGTCTGCATGCCAAACATCTGGGATCTTGATGTGGGCAAATCACCAAGGCTCTTTGGTAAGCCAGCCTAGTAAAACAGTGAGCTGCAGATTCAGTGAGAAACCCAGTCTCAAAAAATAAATTGGAGAGTGACTGAAAAAGTCACTCAATGAATGCCACAGGCTTCTATCTTTCTGTGTACCTCCAAGTGTACACACAAGTGGGCAATTATGAACATGTAATATCTCACACACAAACATAGGATAAGACTATGGAATTTTTACCTATCATTGTCTACAGAAAAAAGCATATATTACTATATTTTATTACATGTGACTATTAATATATTGTATAATTTAATATGTATTTTCTATATATTAAATATGTATTAAATATATTATATATAAATGTATGTGCTTCTTAATGGAAGATCTTATCCAGGTGCAAAGCTTGACCCTGATGCAGACTGAACAATTCTTTCTTTTCTGGAAAGCTTCTACCATTTCTCTTAGGCCTTCAAATAACTGGATCCACATTGCAGAGGATAATTTCTTATTTCTATTGTCAATCTCATCTAGTGATTACTTCTGTAGAATGATACAGCAGGACATTGGAGTCTGACTAATTGGTAGATGATGAAATTAACCAACACTATCATGTAAAGACAGGTTATATGGGACTCAAAGGCTCATGTCTCTGCAGTTGTCTGGGCCTTCCCAATTTGGTTTAGGTTTTAGACAGGTAGCTTGGTAACATAGCATGCCTAGATGTCATAATCAATCAGAGTAAGATCCAAAGTAAAATAATTCACATAGGAATATGAGAATGTTCTAAATTTCCTTGCAAAGATTATCTGGCATCACATTGGGCCAGAAGTGCTTAGAGACTCATTTGAGAATTAATCACTGACAAGGACATAATTACACCCACGCTGATGAGATTTGTCCCAGAGGCTGTGGTCAGTTCCTCTGAATTCAATCATTAAAAAATAATATGAAAATAGTACAGATTCTTCAGTGGAGATAAAGGAGACCCATAGAAATTAGTTTTGGCTATGTCCATCTACTACACACCATAGCTTCGTCTAAATACAACAGCAAACAGTAAGGACAGTCGCCGCCGCAGCCGCTGCCGCCGCCGCCGCAGCAGCAGCAGCAGCAGAACCTAAAACTCATCCAGAGGGCAAACTATAAACATGGATGAAAAGTGAATCAGAGGCACTATGTTCAGAAAAAAATAATGTTTAGCTTCAAACATTTAAATTAAAAATAGTGGAAGGTCTAATTAGGGCCTCAAAATGAGTAAATTAGCGTTATATCCCTTAATTCTAATTTTTTAACCAAAAGCAATTAGCTATAGTGAGGTTGTAGTAATTTTTTACAGTTTTTAAAAGAAGATATAATTGCTAAAATGTAATGTAAAATTTGCTGAAACTTTTCATTCTTGACATGAGGGTTATGAGAAATTGCTAAGAAACTATAATAACTAGAAAAAATAGAAAATAATGCTGAAATCTAAGCTGTATTACAGTTGAAAATATTATATTAAAACTGCTTCACAAATCATTATTGGATAATTTGTCTCAGGCATAAAAAAAATCTTAATATGACCAATGTATCAATGTAAATCACACTATTATTGGACATATTCAGAAATTAATGTGATTATAAGAATATAAGACTGTTGAGAACACATTAAGTTAATTTCTAATTTCAATATACAAAATTATCATTTACAAAGTGTATAATAATCTGACATTTAAGATTCAACTTTTGACATATCTGGACAGCTAGGTAGGTTGCTAGATACTTTCAAATTCATCACTGAGACAGCTGAAATGTGAATCCATCTTGTGATACACTGCAAGATTTTTCTCATAAATATGAATAAAGGAAAAATAACTGAATTTAGGTTTTAAAAATCATAGTCATGACAATCATCAGTGTTCTGTTTCCTAGTGGACCAGAAAATTAAACCTAAGATAAAAATGTATAAAAAATATTGCAATTGGAGAAAAAATCCTTCATAAACTATAACAGTTGGCTTTAAAAAGAGTGAAGGAAGCAGTAGTCAGTGAGAGTATATAGGGCAGGCTTTAAGTGTAGGGAGGATTGCATTGTAGTAAACTGATTTGGTTCTTCTTGAAGATTGACCACAGAGATTGCCAGATAAGCAGGATATGGGAGACTAATTCTTAAGTCATGTGTAATATTCCTACTGAATCTATGTCTGAGTCTATGTGCTTCTGGCAGAAGGGAAACAAGCTGAGCTGGTAGAAAACACATCTTAGAGAAACTAACAAAAAGTAGCTGAAGGTGAGCCATTTTTCTCCCTATCTTCTTGGGAGAATAAGCCAAGAGAATTAAATAATTTCAAATTGAAACAAAACTAAAACAAAACAAAAAGTAGTAAAGCCTGATTTTTGCTTTGCAATAATAATTATGGAGACAGACTAGGCAGATATACCAACAGAATAGACAGATTATAGACAAATGTAAAGCGTGAATGTTCGTTGGATTAAGTAATACATTCACTGTCTAATTTTATTCTAAAGCAATTGTCAGTAAGAAAAGCAAAACCAATAACAAAATGGTTTAACTTATTATAACAAAAGCAGTTTCTTTTTGAAAACTAAGTTTATACCTACTATTTATTAAATTCCTTGAAGGGCATAGAAGAATCAGTGAGGAAAGCCTCTCCTGGAGAAAGGAGGAAAGTTATGATATAAACAGTGTTAAAGGTAAAGCCCTTCATCCACTCTTCTGCCAGATGAATGCCTTACACTTTAGAAAATGTCAATGTGATTATGTCATATCATTTTGAGGAGTCTAAGTGATTATGATCATGCTAACTATCATGGTACTAAAGCAGGCAGATGTTTGACAATGTCTTACCACAGAAAAAAAAATAAAAAATAGAGCTGACATGCCACTTTTCTAATTCTATTCTGAATATTCCTACAATCAGTCTTAAAATTAGATTCTACCCAAAGAAAGGGATTTTTGAAATTTATCATAGAAGATTTACTTTTTGAATACCTGGGAAATCTAACTTACCAATGTACAAATTGTGCAACATAAACATATACTATGATTCCCTATTCCAGTGCTAAAGAAATTGTGGTGCAGACAATAATCACTGACCCAAAGACACAGGACCAGTTAGTGAGAAAACTGGGTTTTTGATTTCCAAAATCTAAACTCTCAGCTCACTTTAATTAATTAAATACAGTCCCATTTCTTGCAAATGTGAAAATGATAATAATAGCATTTTAAAATTCATAATGTTGATATTTTGGCTGTACAATCCAATTTCTCTCAAGTTGTTATTATTATTATTATTATTATTATTATTATTGTTATTATTATTTACAAAAGTAGATGCATAGTGTGGTCTAAGAAGGTAGAGTCAAATCACAGTAGCCATGTCATCCCACAACTGTTTGCATGGAGCAAATGACCTGCATGTGTAACAGAATAGGATTTAGCATGTATAGTATGAGCTTGAAATGGGTGGGGTCTTCTGTTTGTTTGATTTTTAAGGGCAATGAAGTCAATGAGTTTTAATATACTCTGCAGCACAAGACAGGCAAAGAGAAACCAATGACGGACTCCTCAGTAGCTGCACTGAAAGACAGAGAAGGAGTGGAGACTGAGTCATTAACTAAGAGATTTAGGAAAGTAGTAAAGCAGCAGAAGCATTCTGCTGTGATAGCATTGGACAACGCTTTGGACTCAGTGCCTTTAGCTTACATTAGAGGCTTGCTGCAGGTCGGCTACCCATAGAGACAGGAAAACAGGATTGAAAAGAAAATTCTCAGATGCGCTAAATCTGAGACAAATTCATAGCAGCTACGTTGCAAATCTGAGCAACTCATGAAAAATCTCAGAGTCAAACCAAGGTTAGGCAGGGTAACCTAGGAAAAACATGGGCTGGAAAAAGAATAAGAATAGCAGTTGTCATCCCAACTCAAAGAAGCGGAAAAGTAGATCTAAAATATAGGAAATTTACTAAGTACATGACATAGCAAGTTATTATAGAGTTTAAATATACAAGAAAACTACAGCTAAAATAACAGACAAGCGAATATGAGGCAAGGGCCCGGGCAGCCTCAGGGCTGCCACATTTCATATACTTGGTGCAATGCTGACTGAAAAGCAATTGCATCTGAATGCATGCTGTGATTAATGGCTGTGGCAAGTTAAAGGGCTTTACATTAAGAATAAGAAGTTATAGTCAGGTGACAAACATGCCTTCAAGTGTTTATTGGGGAAGGAGGGGTAGAGTGGTAAGGTAGAAAAAGAAGAAATAAAAGATGATGAGACACAATTGTTGGATTTTTATATTATTATTCATAATTATTATAACCGTTGAGAATTTCATATGATGCATTTTTGCAACGTTCACAGGTTCACACACCTGATTCTTCCCAGATCTACCCATCCCCTTCTAACTTTGCATAGCCACAAGTACTGTTGTTCTTGTTATAGCACACGAAGTCTGATTTTTGCTGCACATATAACCAGCCCTTGAAGAAAACTGACTTCTTCAAAAATCATCAGCTGTCAGTATCTCCTCAGTTCATCTTCCAAACCATAGGTTGTTGCCCTAGCTTAATCATCTGCAAGTAACCACAGCCAATGTGAGCTCATCAGTGTAGCTGTCCTGTTATATCCAGAAGATACTATTTTAGTGATTTTTTTTCCTGATTTGTGGCTCTTACAATCTTTCTCCCTACCCTTCATTTATCAGTCCTGAGAACTGGGGTAAGAGAGGGCAGGATGCTATGGATATCCCACTTGTGATTGAGAATTCCATTGATACTTGACACTTTTTCTCTGCAGTTTGATCAGCTTAAGTTTCTGTATTAACCATAGCCCATGACTCAAAACAATTTATTTAATGAAATGTGAAAGCTGCACTAATCTATGCATTTAGGAGACAGTTTGATATATGTCCCTTTAGCAAAGTAATAGCTTCAATCCTGAGACCTGTGACATACCAAACCATTAGTTTTTGGCCAGATTTACAGTAGTAGGCATGTTTCCTATGTTATGTAGACCTTGAATACAATCAGAATATGTTTGGTGACCACATAGTACTCACGCCACATGGACATATCTGGTCATAATAGTGTTTCACAGGTGTCACAAGTAACAATGCTAATGACATGTTTCCTCCCAGACTCCTTAATGTCACCTTCTAGACTTTGATGACTAGAAAGCAAGGATGAAATTTGATTGCTCAATATACCATGAATGTCTTGTGTGTTATATTTTCAGTAAGAGGGTCTTTCAATAAAGTTATGGTGAGAAGCAAAGAGCAGTATCATAGTTTCTATTGGTTTTGGGGGTGAGGTAGTCTCTGGGATATCATTGATCAACAAATGGAGGGTATATATCCCATGTTTGCCACTGGGCTTTTATTTGCATACTTGACTTCTGAGATGATCATTACTTTGTGTAGAATATCACCAGTTAAACTCTTTCAAATTAAACTCTTTCATATCATTCATGAGAGAAAGTGAAGCTTGTAAAATAGGAGTCCATATGTCTTTTAAATATGGTTATGTTAACTTCCATCTTCCCCTACCAGTCCTCTTTTCTAACTTTCTATTCTCTCTGTCTTTCTGTCTCTGTCTCTGTCTCTGTCTCTGTCTCTGTCTCTCTCTCTCTCTCTCTCTCTCTCTCTCTGTTTCTTTCTCTCTCTCTCTCTGTCCCCACTATTCCTAGTTAACGTTGATGATTTTAATGAGAATTTTACTGTACTAGAAGGAAAAAAAACTGGAAAAAAGGGCTGTTCTGAAACAAGAAGTAACCTGTGAATGAAGGTTACAAAATTGTAAAGACAAAGAAATCCAAACATCTGTATAGAGTGATGCTATTAACACTCAAAGAAGGAAAACTTGTCAGATAACAAATGAACTCAGTTCTACTCACTTCCTAAAATTATGGTGATAATGAAAACAATTTTGCTTTTAATTTTACTTGAGAGATAATATGCTCCTTTGGAAAATTACTAGTCTACTGGTCCAAAGAAATTCACAAAAAAATAGTAATGACAAAAACCAATATTTTCTATGTAAAAAAAAGTTATTTTAATGAAATTATGACCAAAGGGATGTAATAATAGATACATTTAGAGACTGATTTATTATTAGAGATAACATTAGTTTTTACATCTTAAATTTTAATCATAGATATATTGAATGCTTTGATTAAATTAATGTTTAAAAATATGTATTTAAGTTAAAATGGAAACATCTATAATAGTATCTTAAAAGACAAATGTGGAAGGTCAAGTGAGAGAAAAATGCAAAGTTTTATCTATAGGACTATACAGGAACACATACATGGGCGGTGGTCATTTGTTGTATCTCCCTAAATGTTCACCGTTGAAGTAGTAACTCACAGAGCCACAGAATATGGCCTATTTGAGACAAGAATCACTTGCATTAAAAATAGGATACTAGATAAGATGTGATTATGTTTACCCTCTGACACAACATGACTGATATCTTGGAATTTTGGACAAAGAGGTGCACATACATAAGGAGTAGCATACAGAGATATAATCATGTTGCTGCAGGCTGATGGATCTTGCTTTTTCTGGCTGTGGAGATGGGACCTAAGGAGAACAGTCTGGAAAAGAATCTTCCATATTGTCTACCAAAGAAGAATATTAATGTTTGTGAACAACTTAACTTTGGGTATAGCCATAACCATAAGACACTATTATCTGCTGAACAGTCAGGTTTTGGTAGTCTGTTACAATACCCAGAGCAAACTAATGCAATCATGAAAAATAAGAAAACAAATTTTAAAAAGGGCGAGGGGTAACTCTTTTTACTCATATAAAACTGATCATACGTAAGGCAGATGAAAAATTACACAAACAAATGCAATAAAATAAGTTAAATGAAATACAATTATTAAAACAATAGAGGAAAAGAATATTAAATATTGATTAAGAAAGAAGATGGACAAATAGGTGGAAGTAGTATATTTATAGATAATTTGTGTTGACAAATACATGTTGAGACTTAAAGACAATTTTCTCATAGTATTTTGAGTAAAATTATGAGCAAGCTTACCAATAGTTACATGCAATTCACTGATTATTCTTTGTATTAAACAGAAGAACATTCTAAGTATTATCACAGAAAATAAATATCACAAGGGAAAAGAATAATAAGGTGCTGGAGAGACTGTTTTCTAATCAAGATTGCTTGATGCTCTTGTAGAGTTCCTGAGTTGGTTTCCCAATATCTATGTTGAGGGGCTAGCAAATTCCTGAGAGTCCAGGTCCAGAGGACCTTATACTCACTTCTTACCTAGCAGGCACCTGGACACATGAGACATACACATACACATAAAATTCATAAACAAATACAAATCTTGTGTTAAACATATGACTTACATTAGACTCTTTAGCACTGATTCATGCTAAAGACCATATTTAATATGCTGGAGATAAATAAAATATCAGTAAAGCTATAATTTGTATCCAATTATCCATATACAGGACAAAGAAAAAAAACTCTAGGTACTTAGGTTGCATTTACTTCCTACACATCTGTAATTTAGAAACTACCTGAAGAAAAATGTAATACATTAACTTGAAATTAATGTCTAAATTCAGAGATGAGATACAAGAAATAATGGAATAAAGAAATTGTGAAAATATATTATCAGTATGACAACTGATTTCTGGACAAGATCAGGATTTACTAAAAATAATGAACCATGCAACTGAGATTAGAAGGACATTAGATTCAACCTTTGATCTCAAATTCTTAATGATAGAAATAAAAGTTCCAGAAAGCAGGCTGCAAATGGAATCTTAGATAAGACGTTTTTATTACTAGCTCTTATCAATGCTTAATATTCCCTTTCTTTAGAAACATTCAAACTTCTGGCTTCACTGCCAGGCTCTCATATGTTTACAATGTCAGATGTCATTTTGTTCTGTAATATAAGTCTTTTGTTAAGTAAGTTAAAGAAGAGAAATTGAATTGCAAAAATTATCAGCATATTTGGATTCAGTTCAGCTGTGCTCCTTTGTGATTCACAGCCCACAGTTCTGGATTTTTCCCCTCCTTCCAAACATCTCATGTTATATCAGAAGGGATTCTAGGAAGCAGTACCCCCTACAATGTATATGGTCCATCTAACTAACTAGCAATTCAAAGTTCAGTTTTGGCTACCATATGGGTCAACAGAAAAATTTCAGTACCTGTATTCTTTATTTTATAGAGAGAATAACTATGTATTATATTTTCCTTAAACATTGCTGATTTACAAATATCTGATTTTAGCCAATAATAGTATTTATATTGTTGTTGTTGTTGTTGTTGGCGCTTCAGGCTTTTGTTTTTCTGCCATAGTTGCCAGCTTTTGGGGACACTGACTTAAATCTGAAAGGAAGAAAGAAAGAAAAGAAAAGAAAAAAGGAACAAACTCTACACATTTTAGTCAATACATAAAACAAAAACAATTCATAGCTATACTCCTTTGTTGGAATTTACTCCATCATATATGTGAATTTCTACAATGTCAATCGCAAAGTTCAATTGTTTGAGAAGAGATATTTTTTTCTACATGTGGAGATGAAGAAAAAGAGTTCTGTAAATCTGGAAGTGTTTGTGGACTTCAGAAACACAATACAGATAGCTGTTCTGTTCTTCTGGTTTACACACACTTAGGAAAAGATGCTTATAAGTATAGTATAGACATTAGGAAAAATTAATAGCTTCCATTATTATTCTCAAAGTTAGTAAAATAGTTTTTACATCCACTTGTTGGATTGATTCTTCTGAACATCCCTTACAGTGTGCATGTATTAGTCTCTGGCTTACTTCTGGCTATGGCTATCCCCACCATCCCTACCCTGCTTTACCTGTCTTCAGCTGTTACTGTTTTGAGGCATCATGTCTTCTACTTTTATCTTTTTTAGTTATTACCAATGTTATGTCACCCTGGGTTCCATTTTTGCATTTATTTTTATTTTTAACTATATTTGTATGTGAATCGGTGCATGGAATCACAAGTGCTTAGGGAAGCCAGAGGCACCAGCTAACCCGGGAGCCAGAGTTATAGGTACATGGGAGCCACACAGTGTGGGCGCTAGAAACTGAACTCTGGTCCTCTACATGAGTAGTATGTTCTCTTAAACTTTAAGCCATTTCCCCAGACCTGGGTTCCACTTTAAACCTTGATATTTTTGTTAGTTTTACTACCAAAACGTCCTCACATCTCTTAGCTCTTTTTTCAAGCACTCCCTTTTCCTATGACCTGATTTATGAATGCCTGCAGGTCTGTTATATGCTTTGGAAACACTGAATGAAGTGTGTCAGTCTGCAACTGAATTTGCTTCATTTGAAAAAATAGATTATTGATAGTGAGGTCATGAGCTTCCCAATTGTCACAAATTTTGTAAGAGTGTGATTATGTTGCTTTGTAAATATAAAAGAAAAAACAAAGTTATTTCGTCTCATTCTGTAAATAAAATGATTTGAACTTTTTTGGTTGAGAGTGGAGAAGAATATTGGTATCTGGTTATGCCTTACAAGGGAGCTTTTGCTCTGGAGAGCTCTGGTAATACTGTTTGCTGTTTCCACTTGCTTTTAGAACTGTGGCTTTAGCTCTGGGATATTCAATGACAATTCATGGTCTCCCTTTAGTTTGGATCCTTTTTATCTGTTTTCTCTATTGTCCCTGTCTTTTTAACGTGTATATACTCCTAAATTTTCCTCTTCCTGAAGATTTACTTGGAGGGATATTGAGTTGTGTGGGTTGTCCTATGGAAATGCTTTCTGTGATGCCCTTTACAAATGTGCATTTTAGAGTGTGCCTGAGTCATGGTTACTGCTCTTGCCTACATTATCTTTTCTTCTCTGAATTTGTGGAAGTTTATTTCTGGATGAATATTATGTTCTGTGACTTGTGGGACATGAGAATCATTTTACAAGGGCTGGATATGTGGCAGGGTAGCAGAACACTTGCCCAACAAACATAAAGCCATCTGTTTGGTTTTCAGCACTGCCCCAAGTATCACAAATCAGCACTTTACTTTCAGTCTGTCTCCATGCCTCTTCATTGGTGCTACTGTTAAGGAGTAAGTAAAATATTAAGGCCTATGTAACAGTTACCTGTCTAGGCTGTCATCATAAGGCAACTTTCTCATATGTTTCTGCTGTTACTAGAAAACTTAAGATTGATTACTTATTTTATTATGTTCTGTTCCATTGTAAACCATTCATGATAGAAGTCAGTAGAACAGTTTTGTAGAGTTAACCACAATAAGCTAGGACCCTAACCAACTACTCAACAATTTTTATGGTATAAGCTGCCCCTGGGATAGACCCCAAAATAAGAGTGACATCTTCACAAACATGAGAAACTATTTGGAATAAGACTTCCATTTTGAGTAGTGGTACAGCAAAGTTTAAGTTCCCAAGACCTCCCAGGAAACTAGCATTCTATTTGGCAGAAAGAGACATAAACTCCTGGTTGACAAATTAGGACATGAGTGTCAGACAAGTCTCATCTTAATAGACATGTTAGAGCATGAATATGAGACAAGGCAAATCCCCTCCCACAGTTGAATACCCAACCAAGGGGAGCAGGATAAATGTACAACACAGACAGTTTCCTAAGGAAAGCCCTTATTCTTAAGACCAGATTGGTAAAACAGCTTGGCACAGATTTTTATAGATTTGGGGTTTAAAAACCCTGTAGGATCTTAACTCAGGATCATGGTTCATTTCCAGAATCTAGACCATGGCTCTGGTCATCCAATCATGGGGCATATGCTTGATAAATTATCCCTGTCTGACTGAGATTTGAGATATGTCTTTGCATCGTTTGTGAGCCAATTCCTAGACCCCAACAGCTACCTCGTCACTACAAAGTTCTTTACGTCCTCATAAATTGTTATCTTTTTCTATTCTATTGGTAGCAATTGTTATTTGATTAATACCATAAGAGAGGGATAGGGTGAGGGAATGATCATGATTGGGACAATTGTTAAAACTGTAATATTCTTTGTACCTCTTTAAAGGGTTTTTCTAAAATGTCAAGCTCATTCTTTTTTAGAATAAATGTTTACATGTTTTATTGTACCCATTATCCTTGCTATGATTACTTCAAAATATTTGACAGACATAGTAGAACCTACAGTCTTAGAAAAAATTATGACTCCTTTACCTCCTTTCCCTAGGAACATCACTAAGTCACTGTTCCTGTGACTCTCCACTAACATTTATTGTGGAATCCTCTCTCTTCCTCCATGGTCTCAGAAACTCTAACAGTACCAGTCTAGAGCTCCTGTTGCTGTGGTTTTCTATTTGGTTGTTTGTTTTTTTATTTTGTTTTTGTTCTTTTCTTGTTTTGGTTTTGGTTTTCTTATTTCATTTTTGTTTTGTGTTTGTTTATTTGTTTGTTTTTGCTTTTATTTTTGCTTTTGTTTTAGAAGGACTCTGCCTGATTTTTGTGAGTAGATTATTCATTTTTCTGTCCTCTTCCACATCAACTACACCATCTGAGAACACATATTGAGCAACTATTCATAGACTGCCAGCTGGTGCTCTCACCCATGATGTTCCCTAATAGCTTATAGATATTTTTTTAATAGATTGTATATTGGAAACAAAGCTATCTTCAGAAGATATAAAAATATTGAAATTAATCCTTGCATTCTATCTTACCACAAAGAAATGAGTAAGATCAAGAGCAAAATCATATTTCAAAAAACAAAATACACAAATATTAAACAACTTAGTGCTAAGTGCTGAGTTTTTTCATTGAAGAAATCAAGAGGAAATTTTTAAAACTCCAGTAATTGAATGAAAATGAAAACACAAGATACCAAAGCCTTTGGAATGCAATGAAGGCAGTCTGAATAGGGAAGTTACTACATTAAAAATTAGGACGGTGAGACATTAAGATATTTCCGAAAGTAAAAACAATTCTCCCTAAAATCTGATTACCTCAACTGGTATAAAGATGGATGGAGATTTCATAGAATGTACTCTGACCTCCACAGGATGGAATAGCATTTTTAGCACAGAAATAAATACATACAATGATATGCTAAAATTTGTAAATCAAGGAGAAATAAATAACTAAATTATTCATCCTAAAAATCTGAAAATAAAATAAACAAACCAAATCCCCAAACAGTAGATAGAGAGAAATAACTAAAATCAGAACAGAAATGAATGACCTAGAAACATAAAACATAAAAACTCAGGCAAACCAAAACAACAAAATACAAAGAAACAATGAAACAAAGACTTGATTCTTGAAAAAGATTAACATTGTAGAGAAATACTTAGCAAAATTAATTAACATGAAGAGAAATAAATCAATAAAATTAGGGATGAACACGGAGACATTGCCACTGATGCAAACACTAATAGTAATAATAATAATAGGAAACTTAGGTTACATAATTATAAATATAGTATGGTGATTTGAAAGACATGTTCATCCTTATGTTAGATATTCAGTCATTAGTTCCTAGTTGGTGGCAAAGTTTAGTGAGCATTAGAATGTGTTGCATTGCTGGAAAAAGTACATAGGCTTTGAGAGTTAAATACTACATGTCACTTCTAGTACATTTTCTCAATTTCCTGCTTGCAATTTGAGATGTGAGTCCTTAGATATTCCAGCTTTCATGACTGCTGCTATGATTCCATGCCATGACAGATACTTATTCTTCTGGACTCTAAGCACAAATGCACTTTTCTTCTGTAAATTTTCTTAGTTTCATTGTTTTATCATTAACCATACTATTGCAATAGTAAAATAATGCTATATACACCAATATACACACAAAGTGAAAAAGCTCAAAAAGCGTCAGACTCACCAAAACTACAAGGTGAGATCGATGTTTTCACGAGCACTTACACAGGCAAGAAGATTGAAGCCAGATTTAGATTCACCAAAGAAAAAGATGTTTGAGGGTTCTGTGGAAGTATTGTCAAAGATGTTTAATTAAGAAGGTATAGCACATCCAGAATGTGTGGGACAACTTCTCTTGAGATGACTTCCTTGACCAAACAAAAAGGAGAGAGCCTATAGCACAGGAGCATTCATCTCTCTGCTCCTTGACTATTACTATCTATTTGCATAACTGTACTATCTAGTTATGAAACCAAATAAACCTCTTCTTCATTTGTCTCCCATCAGGTATTTTGTCATAGCAACAAGAACCACAATAAATGCATTATTAAATTGTATAAATAAACATCTATTTACACTCTTGTCTACAGTGAAATATTTTAGTCATAATTTTATTGTTTTTATTTTATTTTTTTATATTTCCTATGTGTGCAAGAACTAACTGAAGTAGAGGATAACAAACACATAGCTGCTCAAAATCGTATTTTCCCAAAGAGGAAATAAACTGCCTCCTTTTTAGCTCAACTTACAAATGATTTTAATGTGTTACTTAAGAACAATATTTTAAAACACAATGAAAGGACATGTTTTTATTAGTCATAATATTATACCATTGACAGGATAAACAATATTTTCTCAAGGAAAGCTTGTGTACTGAAGCTTCATTTTATAAAGCTGTCATTTTCATGGATGATGAAGTTCTACCCACCTGGTAAAGAGAAATATTACAAAGAAGATTCACTGCTAATAATTTGAGAAATCCATCCCTTAAATCCATTATGGTAAGAGCAAAGTTATTTTAATTATTTCACATTTACATGGAATATATGAACATTACCCCAGAAATATTAGTTCTTCTCAGTGTACGAACATAAACAAATGTCTGTAAGAGTGGAACTTCTCTATATTTTTAACCTTCTTGGAAATTTTCAGCTTCTAGTAAGGATATTTCAGTAAAAGTATGTCAGGTAAACTTTCCATTGAGGAAAATAAAAATAAAACATGTGCAGAACACACAAAGAAAGCAGACATCTGGCAAGTTATATAACAATTACTGCATCACAGTTCAGATAGCAGTAAGAATTCAGAATAACAAATTCTATGTGAAATGAGAGCATTTCTCTATAGGGATCACTTAGGGCTCTGATGCCATCATCATGAAGGAGAATTCAAAATAGACAGTAGTTAGTTTCCTAGAGCATATCCCAACTTCAGAAGAGAGAGCTCAAAGGAAATTACAGGTTAAGATAGTTGTTAAAAAATGGCATAAATACTTTAATAGTATCATACTTAATAATAAAGTATCTAAGTATTTTAATGACAAAATGTCTCAAATCATTAAAGCAGAAAGACTGAAGGTCAAAGAACAATAAATACAAATTTAAACCCTTATCACATGAAATTATTTTTATTATTTACAAAATATTTAAACAAAACAGAAAAATAAACATCATTAAATTTGTACGAAAATTTAAGACTAAAATACTTTTAATCTTTTCATTGATTTTATTCTTCATCATGTGATAACTCTTTGATGAATTTCTATTTGCTAATATTTTCTCAGTTAAAATTGTGGGAGATTCATTTTTTTTTGAGACATTTTTATTTTTCTTTATAATTTAAGAAAATTCCTTAACTACATATTATTAAGAACAAAAATGTATCTGTGGTGGGAGACTTCTGCCTGGGCCACCATGGCTCCATAGCCAAATAGCACTGAGAGAAAGCTAGTCTCCCAGGAGTGTGGAAAAGCCTGTGAGAGGATGTAAGGGAAGTAGCACTTCTCAGAGGGATTCACCCAGAATCCTTAGGACACAGGGACTGAAGAGCAGCCCGGAGGAAGGAGCCTTCTGGTTTCTATCTGTGACAGGAGACCTCTGCCTGAGCCACCAGAGTTCCATAGCCAAATAGCACTGGGAGAAAGCTAGCCTCCCAAGAATGTGGGCAAGTCTGTCTGCTCAGAGGAAGCCACCTGGAATACCCAGGACTCATTGTCTGAGGAATGGTCTTCTGGTTTCTTTCAGTGGCCAAGGAGTAGATCCTGTGACACAGGCCTCCATACTCAAATAGTGCCAGGAGAGAGCTGATATACCAGGAATGTGGACACACCTTAAAGCACAGGCAAGACCATCACTTCTTTTCAAATTGACTGGACCAAAAAGGATCCTTGCAGAGCTATCAGGACACAGGAAACAAAAGACAGCAGGGGGCTAGATTCTTCTGGTTTCTGTCTGTACCCCAGAGCTGACCTTGTACCACAGCTCTCCAAACCGGAATTCCTCTCAGAAAGAACTGGTCTTCAAGGAGTATTGACACCAAGACTTGCAGGAAAGACAAGCCACAGAGAGAGTAAGACCAGCTAACACCAGAGATAATCAGATGTCAAAAGGCAAGGGCAAGAACATAAGGAACAAAAACCAAGGCTACTTGGCATCATCAGAACCCAGCTCTCCCACCGCAGCAAGCCCTGGATACCCCAACACACCAGAAAAGTAAGACTCAGACTTAAAATCACATCTCATGATGATGATAATAGATTTTAAGAAGGAAATAAATAACCCCTTTAAAGAAATATAAAAGAACACAGGTAAACATCTAGAAGCCCTTAAAGAGGAAACACAAAAATCCCTTAAAGAATTATAGGAAAACACCATCAAACAGATGAAGGAAAAGAACAAAACAATCCAAGAACTAAAAATATAAATAGAAACAATAAAGAAATCACTAAGGAAGACAACCCTGGAGTTAGAAAACCTAGGAAAGAAATCAGGAGAGACAGATGCAAGCATGACCAACAAAATACAAGAGATAGGAGAGAGAATCTCAGGTGCGGAAGATACCATAGAAAACACTGACACAACAGTCAAAGAAAATGCAAAATGCAAAAAGCTCCTAACCCAAAGCTTCCAGGATATCCAGGATGAGAAGACAGAACCTGAGGATAATAGGTATAGAAGAAAGTGAAGATTCCTAACTTAAAGAACCAGTAAATATCTTCAAACAAAATTATAGAAGAAAACTTCCCTAACCTAAAAACAGAGATGAACATAAATATACAAGAAGCCTACAGAACTCCAAATAGATTGCACAAGAAAAGAAATTCCTCCCATCACGTTATAGTCAAAACACCAAATACACAAAATAAGGAAAGAATACTGAAAGCAATAAGAGAAAAAGTTCAAGTAACATATAAAGGCAGACCTATCAGAATTACACCAGACTTTTCACCAGAGACTATGAAAGCTAGAAGATCCTGAGCAGAATCAAGAGAACACAAACACCAGCCCAGGCTGCTATACCCAGCAAAACTCTCAGTAATCATTGATGGTGAAACCAAAATATTCTATAACAAATCCAAATTTGCACAGTATGTTTCTACAAATCTAACCCTATAAAGAATACTAGGTGGAAAATGCCAACTCAAGGGGGGAAACTACACCCGAGAAAAAGCAAGAAAGTAATCTTTCAACAAACTCAAAAGAAGATAGCCACACAAGCATAAAAATAACAGTGAAATAACAGGAAGCAACAATCACTATTCCTTAATATCTCTTAACATCAATAGACTCAATTCCCCCCAAAAAAGACATAGACTAACAGACTCTATCCATAAACAGGACCCAGAATTTTGCTGCATCCAGGAAACACACCTCTGTGATAAAGACAAACACCACCTCAGAGTAAAGAGCTGGAAAACAATTTTCACACAAATAACCCCAAGAAGCAGGCTGAAGTAGCCATTCTAATATTGGATAAAATAGGCTTTCAATCAAAAGTCATCAAAAAAATAAGGAAAGACACTTTATACACATCAAAGGAAAGATCTACCAAGAAGAACTCCCAGTTCTGAACATCTGTGCCCTGAATACAATGGCAACCACATTCATAAAAGAATCTTTAGTAAAGATCAAAGCACACATTGCACCTCACACAATAATAGTGGGAGACCTCAAGACACCACTATAATCAATGGTCACATTTTGGAAACACAATGTAAACAGACACAGTAAAACTGACAGATGTTATGAACCAAATGGATTTAACAGATAACTAAAGAACATTTCATCCTAATCAAAAGAATATACCTTTTTCTCAGTACCTCATGGTACCTTCTCCAAAACTGATCATATAATTGGTCACAAAACAAACCTCAACAGATATAAGAAGATTGAGATAATCCCATGCCTCCTATTAGATCACTATGGAATAAGGCTGGTCATCAGTGGCAACAATAACAACAGAAAGATGGAAGCTGAACAATGCTCTACTCAATGATAACTTGGTCAAGGAAGAAATAAAGAAAGAAATTAAAGACTTTCTAGAATTTAATGATTATGGAAGTACAACATACCCAAAACTATGGGACACAATGAAAGCAGTGTTAAGAGGAAAACTCATAGCTCTGAATGCATCCCAAAAGAAACTGGAGAGAGCATACACTAGCAGCTTAACAGCTCACCTGAAAGCTCTAGAACAAAAAGAAGCTAATATACCCAAGAGTAGTAGAAGGCAGGAAATAATCAAATTAAGGGCTGAAACCAACCAAGTAGAAAGTAAAAGAACTATACAAAGAATGAACAAAACGAGGAGTTGGTTCATTGAGAAAATCAACAAGATAGATAAACCCTTAACCAGACTAACCAAAAGGCACAGAGACAATATTCAAATTAACAAACTGAGAAATGAACAGGGAGATATAGCAACAGATTCTGAGAAAATTTAAAAGAGTGTCAGATCCTACTACAAAAGTCTATATTCAAGAAAATTTAAAAATCTAGATGAATTGTAAAATTTTCTGGATAGATACTTTCTCTATCTATCTAAACAATATAGTACTGGCAGTTATAGATAGAGCAATTAGAAAACAAAAGGTCAAAGGGATAAAAACTGGAAAGGAAGAAATCAAAATATCACTATTTGCAGAGGATATGATGACATAATTAAGTGACCCCAAAAACTCCACCAGAGATTTGCTACAGTTGATAAACACCTTCAGCAAAGTGGCTGGATACAAAATTAACTCAAGCAAATCAATAGCCCTCCTATACATGAAAAATAAGTAGGCTGAGAAAGAAATTAAGGAAATAAAGCCCTTCATAATTATCACAAAAAGTATAAAGCATCTTGGTATGACTCTAACCAAACAAGTGAAAGATCTGTATAACAAGAACTTCAAGTCTCTCAAGAAAGAAATCAAAGAAGACCTCAGAAGATGGAAAGATCTCCCATGTTCATGGATTGGCAGGATTAATATAGTTAAAATGGCCATCCAGCTGAAAGCAATCTACAGATTCAATACAATCCCCAGCAAAATACCAAATCAATTCTTCATAGACTTAGAAAGCGCAACTCTCAAATTCATATGGAATAACAAAAAAACCCAGGATAGCAAAAACTATTCTCAACAATAAAAGGACTTCTGGGGGAATCAGCCTCCTTGACTTCAAGCTGTACTACAGAGCAGGAGTGATAAAAACTGCATGGTATTTGTACAGTGATAGGCAGCTAGATAAATGGAATAGAAATGAAGACCCCAAAATGAACCCAACGCACTATGGTCACTTGATCTTTGACAAAGGAACTAAAACAATCCAGTGAAGAAAAGACAGCATCTTCAACAACTGTTGCTGTTTCAACTGGCACTCTACATGCAGAAGGATGTGAATTGATCCATTCCTATCTCCCTGTACAAAGCTCAAGTCCACATGGATCAAGGAACTCCACATAAAACCAGATACACTGAATCTAATAGAACAGAAAGTGGGGAAAAGTCTCGAACACATGGGCACAGGGGAAAAGTTCCTGAACAGAACACCAGTGGCTTATGCTCTAACATCAAGAGTTTACAAATGAGACCTTGTGAAATTGCAAAGCTTCTGTAGGTCAAAGGACACTGGCAATAGGACAAAACGGCAACCAACAGTTTGGGAAAAGATCTTTACCAATCCTACATCTGATAGAGGGCTAATATCCAATATATTCAAAATATTCAAGAAGTTAGACGCCAGAGATCCAAATAACCCTATCAAAAAATGAAAAAGTGAGCTAAACAGAGAATTCTCAACTGAGGAAACTCGAATGGCCGAGAAGCAGCTAAAGAAATGTTCAGCATCCTTAGTCATCAGGGAAATCCAAACCAAAACAACCCTGAGATTCCACCTCACACCAGTCAGAATGGCTAAGATCAAAAACTCAGGTGACAGCAGATGTTGGCGAGGATGTGGAGAAAGAGGAACACTCCTCCATTGCTGGTGGGAATGCAAGCTGATACAACCACTCTGGAAATCAGTTTGGTGGACCCTGAGAAAAATGAATGTAATACTACCTGAGGACCCAGCTGTTCTACTCCTGAGCATATACCTAGAAAATGCTCCAACATGTAATAAGGACACATGTTCCACTATGGTCATAGCAGCCATATTTATAATAGCCAGAAACTGGAAACAACCCAGATGTCCCTCAACAGAGGAATGGATTCACAAAATGTGGTACATTTACACAATGGAATAATACTCACCTATTGAAAACAATGACTTCATGAAATTCTTAGGCAAATGGAGGAACTTGATAATATCATCCTGAGAGAGGTAACTCAGTCACAAAAGAATGAACACTGTATGTACTCTCTGATAAGTGGTTATTAGCCCAAAATTTCGGAATATTCAAGAGTCACTTCACAGCCACCATTGGGCTGAGTATGAGTTCCCAGATGAAGGAGTTGGAAAAGAGACTGAAGGAGCTGAGAGAGTTGGCAGCTCCATGGAGGGAGCAACAGTGTCCACTGGCCTGACCTCCCAATGCTCCCAGAGACTGGACTACAAACCAAAGAATATACATGGAAGGACCCATGGTGCTGGCCACATTGGCAGAGGAGGGTCTTTTTATACATCAAGGGGAGGAGAGGCCCTTGGATTTGAGGGTGTTAGGTGCCCCAATATAGGAGAATGCCATGGAGGGAAGAAAAATTGGGTGAATGGGTGGGTGCAGGAATACCCACATAGAGGTAGGGGGAGAGGGGTGGGAATAGGGAGACTCTGAAGGGGAGATCTGGAAAGGAGGAAACATTTGAAATGTAAATAAAGTATCAAAACAGGAAGAAGAACAAAAATGGCCTCAGTATAAATGTATAAAATTAACCAAATACATGCAGATAATGACAAATCACAGTAGTTAGAAATTTATTACCTTCTAATTATAAACAAAATTCAAAATCACAAATATCACTAAAATATGAAAGTTTGAAAAGACACATAATTCTATTCTGTACACACATAACAAAAAAATGCTTAGCTCTTAAGAATGCACTGCAGGTTTTGTTCAATCATGTGAATAATCTTTAAATGTATGTTAGATCATAAGCAAGCTATGAAAAGTTGCAAATTTCCAAAGCATAGCAGGTCTTTTCTGACCACAATTAACTCCTTAATTATCTGTGTGCATGAAATGGTTACTTATATAAAAATGCAGAGGCTTACACGGAGATGTAGTGTGTATACTAAGAAAACTCATACATGGACAATGAATTAATGACCTTAGCAAAGCTACCAGATACTGAGAATTTATAAATTATTATTACATAAAAAGATATTTAAATGAAAATGTAGAAATCATAGAATAAGTTTAAAATACTAAACACATATGAACATTTTTAATCACGTACATATTATTCAGAAAACTAATAAATAATATTGAAAGAAGCATAGCCATTCTTCATGAATGGAATACCTCAGAATTATGAAAGAATTTTATAATATATATTGTCTTTCAATTTACTGGCATATAAACAGAAGTTTGTTGTAGAAATAATTCATTTTAATATGAAAAGATAACCCAAAAAGACATAAGAAATTTTTGGTGAAAATACGGTAAGAGTATTCTTTCTTTTGTTTACAGCTCCATTATATAGCAATGGTTTTTTGTTTGTTTGTTTTTTGCAGTTTCCCATTTTCTTTTCTTTTCTTTTTTCTTGGATATTTTCTTTGTTTGCATTTCAAATGCTTGCCCCTTTCCAGGTCTCCCCTTGCCTCCCCTTCAGAAACCCCCTAACCCATTTCTTTTTGACCTGCCTCTATCAGGGAGCTTCACTTACCCACCCACCAACATCTTCCCACCCTGGCATTCCCCTACACTGGGGCATCAAATAACTTCGGGCCCAATGGCCTCTCCTCCCACTGATGTCTAGCAAGGCCGTCCTCTGCCACATATGCAGCCAGTGCCAAGGGTCCCTCCATGTTTGTTCTTTGGTTGGTAGCCCAGTCCACTGGAGCTGCTGGGGGTCTGGCCTGTTCACACTGTTGCTCCCTCTATGGGGCTGCAAGACCCCTAAGCTCCTTCAGTCCCTTCTCCAACTCCTCCATCGGAATCCCCCATGCTCTGTCCAGTGGTTGGCTGTGAGCATCCACCTCTGTTATTTGTCAGACTCTAGAAGAGTCTCTCAGGAGACAGCCACATCAAGCTTCCACCAGCAAGCACTTCCCAGCATCCACAATAGCTTCCAGGTTTGGTGGCTGTATATGAGATAGATCACCAGGTGGGGCAGTGTCTGGATGGCCTTTCCTTCAGCCTCTGCTCCACACTTCTGCCTCCAAATTATCCCCTGTGAGTATTTTGTTCACCCTTCTAAGAAGCAATGAAGGATCTGCAGTTTGGTCTTCTTTCTTCTTAGGCTTCATATGGTCTGTGAATTGAATCTTGGGTGTTCTGAACCTTTGAGTTAATATCCAGTTATCAGTGAATACATACCATATGTGTTCCTTTGTGACTGAGTTTCCTCACTCAGAATGATATTTTCATGTTCCATCCATTTGTCTGTGAATTTCTTGAAGTCGTTGTTTTTAATAGCTGAGTAGTATTCCATCGTGTAAATGTACCACATTGTCTGTATCCATTCCTCTACTGAGGGACATCTGGGTTGTTTCCAGCTTCTTTCTATGACAAATATGGCTGCTATGAACATAGTGGAGCATGTGTCCTTGTTATATGTTGGGGAATCATTTGGTATACACCCAGGAAGGGTATAGCTGGGTCCTTGGGTAAAACTATGTCCAATTTTCTGAGGAACCACCAGACTGATTTCCAAAATGGTTGTAGCAGCTTGCAATCCTACCAGAAATGGAGGAGTGTTACTCTTTCCCCACATCCTCACCAGCATCTGCTGTCACCTGAGTTTTTGATCTAAGCCATTCTCAGGGTTTTTTTTCATTTGTATTTCCATGATGACTAAGAATGTTGAATATTTCTTTAGGTGCTTCTCAGCCCTCCGAGTTTCCTGAACCTGTAAGCAAATCCCAGTTAAATGGTGTCCTTTATAAGAGTTACCTTTGTCATGATCTCTGTTCATGGTGTTTGTCATGGTGTCAGTAGTAAAACCCTAACTAAGACAACCTATTGCAAGGTGTACCAATGTGGAAGATTGTTGGTTTAATCCCCAACATGATAAGCATGTTAAGTGATTCAACAAAATTAAAAGCTAAATCAAAGCAGCAAATGTGTACAAAAAAAAAAATATTGTTCAAAATTGACCATGAATGCCACAGAGAGCAACTGACAATGGAGTACATGTAGAGAAAAGTTGATGTTTACATTTAGTAACATTCAAAGGACACACAAGCGGCAGGAAGGTATTTAAGAGAACATTGACACCACTCATCCATTTGGCCAAACAAGTTACCAGAAAGTACCATGAGTAGACAAACCTACACTGCTGTGCCTAGGGACACTAAATATGGGAATAAAATTACAGGTAAATTTGAGGTAATTTTTAAACACTTTATGTTAGTAGCCACCTTCAGGAAAGTCATGCAGAATTGCAACTATAAAGGGTTGTTTTATAGACCATGTGGATGGCTTTTTTCAGAATGGTAAGAACATTGTTTGATACAGTTAAAGTATAAACCATGGTTCTACTTACAATGAGTCAGAGTCCCATAGTTTTGTATATCCTGGATATGCATATAAACTATATTCCACTTTTAAAAGATTAAAGCATGATGACAGTAACACAAAGCTACTTGAAGTACTTTGGATAAGTAACTATGATCACATGATGGATTACAGCTTGGAGATTTTTTAGTATCAATGTTTCTACAGCAGCTCAACTGTCAATCAGTCCTTCTTGCCATGTAGAGTTAGAAAGGGATTCTGGTAGACTCATGATAGGGTACTAACTGTTACCATCAAATTAATGCAATACACCTAATTAGACTCTGAACAATTCCAACATCCATTCAGCATAGTATTCACAACTATAATACTTAAATCAGGAATTGGTATCTTAGACAATTAAATATAATTTAAAAAGGGGAAATTTGGTAAAACTTCTGTGAAATGACATTTTGATCAGCAAAAAGAAGTAATGGATGTCAGGTACTTAAATAATAGACAGATTATCATACTTTTTCTGACAGTTGTAAGATTATAGCCTGGAGGGGAAAATGAGAAACTATCCCCTATTCCAAAAAAAAATCTAAAAAAATAAAAAATAAAAATAAACCATACCATACACACACACACACACACACACACACCACCACCACCACCACCACCACCACGAACAACAAAGGCTATCATAATAAGTAGAAATAAAGAAAATGGTTGTTTCACAACTACTAAATCAATATAACCTACTAGTATTTTTTTTAACTGTGGACTATACAGATTAATAAATGATTAAATTCAATTTCAATTGTTGGAATCCATTGGCATATTTTTTATTGAATTTTATATAAATAATTAGAGAATATTTAAAACATGAAAAACTAATAATGTCAAGAGAAATAAAACTACATATAGTTCACACATAATCTTCTGATATGATTCAAAGACTAAATAAGTGAAGACCATTTGAATAAAGTTTGTCTGTATGCAGGAAAGATCTTTTCTGATATTTGAAGTTATTTTAATCTCAGCTGTGACCAGTTTTGAAATATGTTTTAGGGTAAAGCTGTAACATCATTTCATTTTGGCTTTCATATAAGAAATTAGTCTCAAAGAAGACCTAATACCAATATTCCTCAAACTACGCCATAAAATAGAAAGAGAAGGAACACTACCTAATTTATTTGATGAAGCCACAATTACTCTGATACCTAAACCACCCAAGGATCCAACCAACAAATAGAACTTCAGACCAATCTCAAGTATGAATATCAATGCAAAAATACTCAATAAAATACTTGAAAACCAAATCCAAGAGCACAGCAAAACCATCATTCACCATGATCAAGTAGACTTCATCCCAGGAATGCAAGGTTGGTTCAATATATGAAAATCCATTAAAGTAATCCACTAATACAAACAAACTCAAAGAAAAAGATAAAGTGATCATCTACTTAGATGCAGAAAAGAAAACATTTGACAAAATACAACACCCCTTCATGTTAAAGGTATTAGAAAGATCAGGAATTCAAGGCCCATTTCTAAACATAATAAAAGCAATATACTGAAAAATAGCAACCAATATCAAATTGAATGGCAATATACTCAAGGCAATCCCACTAAAATCAGGGAGAAGACAAGGATGTCCACTCTCCCCATGTCTATCCAATTAGCACTTGAAGTGCTAGCTAGAACAATAAGAAAACTAAAATAGATCTAACGGATACAAATTGGCAAAGAAGAAATAAAGGTATCACTATTTGCAGATGATATGGTAGTATACATAAGTGACCCTAAGAATTCTACCAGATAATTTCTACAGCTGATAAACAACTTCAGCAAAGTGGATGGATATAAAATTAACTCAAATAAATCAGAAGCCTTTCTTTATACAAATGATAAAGAGTCTGAGAAAGAAATTAGGGAAACAACTCCTTCACAATAGCCACAGATAATATAAAATATCTTGAGGTAATGCTAATAAAACAAGTATCTATACAGCAATAACTTTAAGTTTCTCAAGAAAGAAATTAAAGAAGATCTCAGAAAATGGAGAGATCTCCCATTCTCATGGATTAGGAGAGTTAACACAGTAAAAGAGGCCATCCTACCAAAGGCAATCTACAGATTCAACACAATCCCCAACAAAATCCCAACACAATTCTTCAAAGACATTGAAACAGCAATTCTCAAATTCATCTGGAAAGGCAAAAAACCCAGAATAGTGAAAACAATAACAATAAACAGAACTGCTGGGGAAATCACCATCTCTGACCTCAAGCTCTTCTACGAGAAATAGTGATAAAATCTTCATGGTACTGGTACAGAGACAGACACCTTGATCAATGAAATAGAATTGAAGATCCAGAAATAAAACCACACACTTATGCACATTTGATCTTTGACAAAGAAGCCAAAAATATACAATGGAAAAAAGAAAGTATCTTCAATAAATATTGCTGGTCTAACTGTCTGTATGTAGAAAAATAAAAATAGATCCATATTTGTCACCTTGCACAAAGCTCAAGTCGAAGTGGATCAAGGACATCAACAGAAAACCAGATACACTGGATCTAATAGAAGAGACAGTGGGAAAGAGCCTTGAACTCATTGGTACAGGGTAAATTTCCTAAACAGAACTCCAATGGCTCACACTCTAAGATCAAGAATTGACAAATGGGACTTCATGAAACTGGAAAGCTTCTTTAAGACAAAGGACATAGTCAATAAGAAATTGGCAACCTACGAACTGGGAAAAAATCTTCACTAATACCACATCTGCTAAAGGGCTTATATCCAAAATATATAAAGAACTTAAGAAGCTAACCACCAAAATAAAAAAAAAAACCCAAAAACAAACAAACAACTCAATCAAAAAATAGAGTATAGAACTAAACTGAGATTTCACAACAGAGGAATCTTGAATGGCTGCAAAGCACATAAAGAAATTTTCAGAGTCCTTAGTGATCAGAGAAATGCAAATTAAAACAACCCAGAGATTCTACCTTACACCAATGTGAATGACTAAGATCAAAACCTCAGCTGACAACACATGTTGGTGAGAATGTGGAGAAAGAACATTTTGGTGCAAATATCTGCATCTGACTCTTTCAGCTGCTTTTTGGATC
>JADRCH010000073.1:13041409-13256829 GCA_019843965.1 Rhynchomys soricoides | reverse complement strand
ACCAAACCAATGTTCAGAAGCTACTGAACCCTGTGGTTGAATTAGGGGAAAGATAGAAGAAGGTGAGGAGGAGGACCACCCTGGAGGACGACCAGCAATCTCAATTAACCTGGACCTCCAAGATCTCTCAGACTTGGCCACCAAGGCAGGCACACACCAGCTGATATAAAGCCAGGATTGCCTGGTCTGGATTTAGTCAAAGAAGATGCACCTAACCCTCAAGAGAGTGGATGCCCCAGGGAGTTTAGAGTTCTGGTGGGGAGGGGCATTAGTGGTTGGGAACATTCTCCTGGAGACTGGGGTGGGCAGGGAGGAGGTATGGGAGGTAGAGCAGTTGGAGGGTAGACCAGAAGGGTAATAAAATTGGGAGTGTAAAAAAAAAAAAATTTTTTTTTTTTAATAAAAGGAAGGAATATAAAAAAAATAAAGCATAAAGAATTTTTAAAATTAGTTTATCGCTAGAAAGATGATTTGCAATGTTTCTGATGGTATTTGTCATAATTCTAAACTAGGAAGAGTAACCAAACATGAAATGAACCTGAACTTTAGCAATAACTTTAAATTGTAGGTGGTGTTAATTTCTAATTGATGTGGTTTTATGAAAATTAAAGAACATTTTTTATGCAGAACATTTTGTAAAATATTGTACATTCAGTATGACCATCAAAAAATCATTCTTATTCACAGTAACACTGTCACACAGAATGGGGGACTTTGTTAGTATATATTGCAAGGATTTTTCCGCCTAAAACTTTTGTATTCAGTGGTTTATGAAACCAGTCATTTGGAAAGACAACGAAATTCAAGAGAATGGTCAGTGTTCTAATTAACCTGCCAAAAAGATGGATCTATAATGATACAAAATTATGACAGAAAAATGCCTTCTCTTGTTTGCAATCACATTACTCTGATCTACAGGAAAATCCATTTATTTCTTTGCAATCACATTACTCTGATCTACAGGAAAATCCATTTATTTCTATCAACCAAATATAAAGAGCATATTTCTAGTCTTTATGTTGAATTTCAGAATGGAGATTACCAATGTGAGATTGATTAAAAGAATATCAGGTCAGGCAAATTAGTGATGGCTATTCCATCACTAAGTGCTGACCCCAATATTCTTCCGTCAACACAGCGAGATGAGCTATAGACAAACCACAAAAAGGAATCAAACTATTGTGCTTGACATCATGAACAATTTCCCTATATGTCACTTGTTTATAATAATTATGATATTATTCAACTGTTTTAGTATTGTGTAGAAATCACATAAGATTTTGGTGAGTAAAAGTCTTTAATTATCATAAATGTTTTTTTAGGTCAATGAAGAAATAAGATGAAAAGACTCTAATTCATGAAGGGTTAATATAGTTCTTTCCTTGCCTGCTTCAAAAGTTTCTGCTGGCTTATCTATTTTCTTCCTCTGAAAATTAATCTCAACACCCAAGTTTCCAGGTTACCACTAAGGTTATAGATTTAATAAAACAAAGGTAGATTTTCACATCTATGGAATCTCTCCTAAACTTAATTTGGTAAATAAAACATTGACTTACAGCTTTTATTTTTCTGAATATTTGTTGTTAAGTAAAAGTGCAAAATATGAGTTTCAAAGTTTCAACATAGTCTGAAAGTTTGGTCCCTCCTGAATTCCCATGTGTCTAATTTTACTTTGATTTTAAAATCTACAATAAAAACGTGTATACACACAGATACACACACACACACACACACACACACACACACACATATATAGAGAGAGAGAGAGAGAAAATCTATAATTATTTTTCACAGAAAGTGATTACTACACAATGCAAGACTACCTTAAAATGATGTATGAATTTTAAAATAGTAATATGTGTGAAAAATTTGGATATTTCACCATATTCATTCTGTTATTATTTTATTATATCATGTTCAAATCATCACATATGATTCTATAGCTGCAAAGAAAAAAAGACCGAAATAACAAATTCAAACTTAAAGTACATAGAAATCAACTGGGACTATCTCTTTTTCCAACATAGGATCATTAATACACATGGGCAGGAAGGAGAGAAATTCTTCAGTGAATTTAAGATACAGAATGTAGAAATGTTAATAATTCAAGGCTCAAAAGACGAGATCATTTTTTTTAGAAGAAAAATGGCATCTAGGGAGCAAGAACAAGTCTGCCTCATGGGGTAAGTTTCTTGAAGCTCTCCATTATTTAAGAACTCAGTACAAAATTATCCATTGAGTAAAGTGAATTTTTTTCTTATTTGTAGCTGAGGTCTAGCTTTTCCTCAAAGGGAATAAACCTTTGTGGAAAGAACAGGGAGAGCACTATCTAAATTTCTTTCTATGTTGGTGATTAGTATTGTTCATTAGCCTAAATTGATTCTTAGTAGTTCATCAATCAGTTTAATGTAATTTGAGGTCCAGATGAATGCTTGAAAGGAAAGCACAATGAACTATTTTCTGGGGTGTCATATAACAAACAGGTCAACATCAGTGAGTCTTGCATTCTTATAAATCTAGTAATATATTATGTGTACATTTTTATTATCTTTCTTTCACAGAATATTTGAATGTGGCTATGTGTGCTCCCACACAGTTGAATCTCTTTGGTACATCACTTTTTCTATTTCTGCTTCAGGGATTATATTTAGAACAGCATCCAAAAAGCCATGCCCTTCTGATAATTTACCCCACTGAAACTGTCTCATCTTCCCTGTATTTATTTCCACAGTATTTATTTACTCATATAAAATTAATACTTACTGTCCTTAATTCATTATACATAACTAACTATCACTTCATTAGTTTCATGTAATAAACCTTTTATTCATTGATGTCATATTACTTTCCATTTATTTTGTTGCTATCAGGCACAGTATCAAGCTTGAGAAACATGATAAGCAAACAATGAGACAAACTCCCCCATAGAATGAGAAAGGCATTTTAGTAAATCTTCACATTGAAAAATATTCTAGGATGGGATATCAAATGGTAACTGATCCAAACAGTGTCAAGAAAGACTTCTCCGAAAAATTGTTTCTTAGGTGCAATATCAAATACCACTTGAAATAACAAGAAGTATCTTGCAGGCAAAGGTTCCATCTATGGGGAATCACCTTCGAAACTGCCATGTTTGGAGTTGTTTTACTGCAGCAATGGAAAGGAAGCACATGCAGCTGTTATAAGAAGGGAAAGAATAGATTGTGTGGGTAAGGCTGGACACCTGAATTGTACAGAGACTTGAAGAAGTCTGTACAGATTTCTTCTTATCTCTATGATAATTTGGGCTGTACAGAAAAATAGAACTGTTACATTATCAACTATAACTGCAGGAAGTATGATTATAGCACCTGTGGAAAGAAAAGATACAGGAAGGAGAGTTGACAAAGGCTATGAGAAGAAAAATAGTTTAGATATATGCCCAAGATGAAGATAAAAAATTTGAAGCTAAGATAATGACACGATGATAACATTGAAACAAATATGGTCAGATAGATGAGAATTATTTGGGATATAAAATGCAGTGGAACTTTTGAATACAGGAATCCTCTGAGTGAAGTTAACAGACTTAAATGTTAACCTTTAGATTTATATAAAACCACGAATGAGTAATAATGCCCATCACTTAAAGAACATTATGTGGGAAGGCAGAAGACCCACGTGATGGATTCAGACTCATAGTGTTGATTTTTAGGAGACAAATTAAAGTACAGTAGAGTATGGAACATTTTGAAAGGCAAATAAGTAAGTGTTGCATGTGCACATTTTTCTAATTATTGATATATTCATTCCTTGATTATTCATTCTTAGCTATTGAAAAATAGAAAATCAGTAGCGATATTAGAGTTAGGGTCCTACATGATCAATATAATCATCTGTAGTGAATAGATGTCCTAGAAGAAAATGAGATTAGTTCTAAGTACCACCAGTGTTTAGTAGTGACTGACGTTTTGGTTATAAATGAATTTGCCTGCAGCAATATAGAAAGCAAAGTGAAGAAAGACTATAACTGAGCATCAAGGAATTCTAGTGATCTAAAAATGAATCTTAAAATAGTATAAAGGGACACAGGAAATGTTACTATGGAAATGAGTAAAAGGCAGAGAATATCATTATTAATATATGAAAATTTCTGTAAACTTAAATACTGTTGATACTAATTTAATTTAAAACTACTAAATACTAGATAGATAATTAATAACAGTTGTTTTATTGGATATAAAGGTTATCCAATAATTGCCTTTTATTTGATGAAGGCACTCATCCTCTTTTAGTTAGGAAAGGAAAGAGATATATGCATTGAGGGACTCTGTAATATGTAGGTACAAAAGGACTCACCAGTAGTCTCAACTTCTGTTTATTAAATGAGTTGTTATTTACAGAGAGGGAGAAAGCAATTACAGTAGGGTTGAAAAGAACAAAATATGAAAATAACTAGTATATTTACAGGGTACATTGAAGATCTGTTTGGGGTTAATAAATTTAAATTTGTAAGAGTAAATTTATTTTTATTAGGTCTTCAAGGACTCTGTTGAAAAGTTTTGTGGTGCCACAAATACCAAATAAAACTATTAGCTGATATGTGCACTCACTCTATGACCAGAAAGCAAGGAGAGAAGTAAACACTAGCAACATTGTAAACTGATGTATGGACAGACTTCTAGGTTGGATAATATTTTTTAAACCCCATATAGTTCAGACAATCAGCAAGAGGGACCAGTGGAATGAATTTTCATGTCTACCCAGCCTGATATTGTGATTTATTTAATTGAATCCAGGTAGAATTTGTATATAAATATATTTTTGTCTTTAATTTTATGTGTTGGTTTTTGTTGCTGCTACTGTGTTTATGTGTGTCTGTCTGTTTGTCTGTCTGTCTGTTTCTCTGTGTTTGTCTCTGTGTGTTTGCACTGCATGCAAAGTGTAGAGGCCAGAGTTCCATATTAGGGATTTTCGTCAAATAACTGCCTTATTTTGATATTTAAAAATAATTTACCACTTTTTTAATATGGATGTTTTGCCTGTATGTAAATCTATATGCATCATGTGTACTTGTGTGCCACTGAGAGAAGAATAAAGTTATTGGATCATTTTGAGCTGGAGTTACAGATGGTAATGAGCAACTATGTGGGTATTGTGCACCAAACTGGAACTTATGAAGAGGCAGTTAGTGTTCGTGAAGACGGAAGCATCTCCCCACCCACCTACACTTTACTTTTTGAGGCAAAATCTGTGGTGGAACCTGAAGGTCACTGATTTAGCTATATGAAATGACCTGCAAGCTCCAGGATAATACTGTCTCTGCTTCTTCCAACCCCATATAGGGATTACAACCACTTGCATCAACGTCAGCTTCTTATGTGAGTTTTGGGGATTCAGAAGACCTACACCTGCCCCCAAATACTGAGATGACAGACATGTTTTACCATGCTTCACAATGCCATCTTTTCTTTTAAAAAAAAATTATACAAAAATTTTGACACCTGAGATTATCTCTTGGCTTCCATCTATATATGACATATGTAATAACCTGTGTCCACACATGTACCCATCATATGAACACAGGCATATATCCATAGACACAGATATGTATATTAAAATTTCATGGCCATGTATGCTTATCTTAATGGTATAGTCTACAAATATAATTCCCTTCACAGCAATGGGCCATCAGAAAACTCTGTAAAAGATTTTATACATTAAAATGTCAGCATTGGCATCCTTATTTTATGTTCTCAATCAATCACAATTAAGATTTCACACTTACTTCTGAAATAGTTCATATCTATGTAGATTTTGATTACTAAAACTTGGTTACAGTAGCAAAGTTTCCCCATATTTGTACAGGTAAGGCAGACAGCATGTGGCAGTATAAACTGCCACCCTTCCCAAGCCAGTTCACTGGATCTTCAGAACATCACTACTCCTGGAAGTCCATCTCTGTTCCATTTGTTTCATAACTATTCTTCCTTCTTTACTCTTTCTCAAATCTATGTATCTGTCTTTTAATTGTACATGTTTTACTCAGTAGATGAAAAAGTATGTTCTGTTCTACAAATTACTTAATCTCTAAATACTAGTCCTAATGTATCAAGTCTAATGAAGCTGATATATAGCTCTATCAAACAATTTTATTGCATAATCAAGAAGTAGAATTATGGTCATCATACAAAGGAAACCCTAAGGCTTTGAGATATTTCCATTTGGACTTAACCAAGGCATGAAGTTAATCATGACCAAAAGTATAGTATTTCCTGTTTAGACAATCATTTTTTTCCAAGATGTATTCAATAATGACATGAAAGCATGAGGAGCAGTAAATGTTGGCTTCTGTTTCCTCCAAACTTCAACACTAAGACTGTGGGAATGAGAACTTAAATAATTACTCTTTAGTGTTTTTCCTCATCCTGTGCATGCACCATTTTCATTGTATAGTGATTTTGTGTCCAGAGAGAGAAAGCAGAGCAAATAAATGTAGATAAAGTCAGAGAAAATGAATAGGAAATATTGTCTGTGTGTATGTTTCAGAAGAATATATTCACAAATATATATTATTTCCCTGCCAAACATTTGAAATGCTAAGAACTTATAAGTCATGGACATAACAAATAAGCACTCTAAATTTGAATTTTCAAATGAAAATTACTAAATATTAAAAACAACATCATAAAATTATACTTTACCTTATGGATATATGCTTACACTATATGCTAATGAACAAATGTAGCAATGAAAGAACATTGAAACTAATTCCTACCTTTATATCTATGTATCTTATTTCTCTGAAAATTAAATATACATACACACTGTTTTCAGGTTTATTGCCATACTGTTTCATAGATGTATGTAATGGATTTTAGTAATGTTCACTTGTCCACTTTCCTTACTCATTCCCTTTTTATGTTTTATTCAAAAAAACAAACCATTTGCATATAATCATGCATTTTATACTTATAACATATAATGACACACCAACCAGCCAACCACCCAACAGGTTTTTCATTGTTCTCAAATCCCTTCAATGTTACTCTTTAAAAATAAGAAACAACCCCCTCCTCTTTTAATGGAATTAAAATTATCATTGTTTCTTTTCCAAAATAATTGCTTATGGAATTTTCCAATCACTATTCTGAAACCATTACTATATTGGGGAAAATAGATATTTAGGGCACTGATGTATAAATACTATATTAAATTATTTCGGATAATCTTCTACTTTGTATTCAATAACTCACAGTATTCTCCTTTAATGTACAAAATTATGATTCAAAACTTTACTTGGCCTGAAAACTAAACTTTCTTAGTCCCCAAAATTGTGGCACAAAATAAAAATTAAATTATATTTAATATTTATAAAATGTGATATAATAAAATATAACAAATGAGATATATATCTATAGAAAAGAGAATAATTTGAAATTTATTTTTAAATGATTTATGTCTTTTGATTATCTCTCAGTCTCTGTGTGTGTATGTGTGTGTGTGTGTGTGTGTGTGTGTATTGGTGTATGTCTGTTTATGTGAGTATGTGCGGATGAGTGTAGCTGCCCTTGGAGGACAAAGAAAGTGTCAGGTTCCTTGGAACTAGAGATACAGACATTGCTGAACCACTTTAAATCTGTATTTAGAATCAACCTCAGGTCCTTTCAAAAAGCAATACATGTTCTTAACTGATAAGCCCATAGTTTCTTTTACTATCTTGAAGTATTTTGTGTATGTACTCAATATGTGTTGGATATATTCATCTCTCGTTTCCCACATTTAATTGCCCCTAAGGTGAGCAATCCCAACTCTCTCCCAAATTCGCACTCTGTATGCGTTTGTTTACCATTTACTTGTTTATTTACTTATCTGCCTTTAACTATTGAGTCTGATTACTGCTGTTCATATGTGCATGGATATAGAGGCATCCACTGTGGAATGAAGAAACTATCAAAAATAGCTCCCTCCCCTAGCCGTACTCTACTACCCATAGTTTCAGAGCTAGGGGTAGGAGTTTGGGAGCCACTCATTTCTCCATGCTAGAAGATTTAACTTATTTTATCTTATGCAGGTCTTGTGCAGACAACCAGTGTTTCTGTGAGTTAATTTGGGACTAGCCTTGTGGTGTCTTCTTCCCATGCTGTGACTCTTAAACTTTCATGTCTCATCTTTCATAGCCCCCAAACCTTGTGAGAGGATGTATATAGATACTCTGTCAAAGACTAAATATATAAAGTTGCTTTTTCTCAGCACTTTGAGAAGAAATGAGTTTCTCCATTAACCCATTGCAATAAGAAAAATTTCAAACAACAGTTGTAAATAGCACAAGCCTATGGATATGAAAATAAATTTTGAGAAAGCAGTTTGACAACACACTCACTTAGAAAAACATGGGTCTATGACTTTTCTGTTCATAGATTTTACCAATCTTTATAATACTAGGAATGTATTCTGTCTTGCTGAGCTGGCCTCAAATCCAATCAAGATAGCAGCAAATTATACACACACACACACACACCAAAAAAACGGTATTGCCACTATTTCTCTAGTGGGCATACCTTGCCTGTCAGGTCAGTATTGTAGTATGCAGAATCCAGGACTAGCCAAGACTGTCTTTTCTCTACCTATAGTCAGCATTCGCTTTTGCAGCACCATGAAAACTAATCAAGAAAGAACGTGGTAGTAGAAGCAAGAGATTCACTGATTATTCATCATGTATTTCTCTGTGTCTTGTAAAAGTGTGTGATGTTTGAAGACGTAGTATTCTTGTCATTTAAGTATCATATGTAACCAACAGCAATGGCAATGACCTGCATTCTATCATGTGCATCTTAGCCTATTTAGATGAATAAATTCTAGGTGGGTGGTTCACATGAGATTTTCATTTATTATCCAACCTTCTAGAAGCATTATTCCTAACTCAGTATGCCTCTGTTCAAACTCTCTTCAAGAATATTTTAATCAGTTTACGGACAAGTGGAGTTAATGGCTTCTTCATACATCTTTGGTTTTGATTGACCTATCTTGAGCCATTCTTTTTCCCCAAGCCTCTATATACATTGTATCATAAACCTTCTCCTCACAATGTTCATTTTGTATTCTTTCCTATCACATATGTTCTACAATACATTTGTATTATGTTTTTATTTTGATTGTAAGATCATATGCTTCCACTTAATGTATTTATGTCTAGTTCATTTTGTTAAAACCTTCTCTTTAACCCCTCATGTGAAAACTCTGGGGTGATTTCAAAAGAAGTTTCACCACTTTACACTTTCATTATTTATCTGATGATCAAGAATATCAAACAAATTCAAATTTCTTCATAGGCATTCATATTTCTTTCCTTAAGGACTTCATTTCAATGGCTAATTTTAATTGAGTTTTTTGTTTGTTTATTGTTTATATCTTTAGCTACTTGTATATTCTATACACAGATTTTCTGTCAGTTTTATACCTAGCCCAAATTGTTTTCCCTTGTTGGTACTGCCTCCTTGCTTAATGGTAGTTTTCATTACTGTGCAAAAGTGATTTATGTTTTAAGATTTCATTTGTCCATTGTTGATGCTATTTTTTGGGCTATGGAAGTTTTAGTTAGAATTTCTATTTTCATGCTTATAAAGTAAAACAAGTTCCAAACATTTTGTTTGGCAAAAAGGGGTTGAAGTGGGACACAGTGTCTGATGCAGGTCAAAAGAAAAATGACCTCAGACCTTTTTAAGTCTTTCTTACTATTCTTTGATAAAAATTTAACTCTTTATTACTTATGTTTAAATATGTGCTAATATCTAGTGATTAACACATGCTGTTTATCAGTGGGGAATTAAGTAAAAGGATTTGCTGCTAATGGTCCTTATTCTGTTCAGTCAGGCAGAAGCCTCTCACAGGCCAGGATGCTCATTAACTCTGTTTTATCTAGCACGAAAAAGGAAAGGAAAGTGTGAATCATAATGATACATACACACCATGTGAAAAGGAAAACGGTTTCCACCTTTCTTTATTGCTTTCAGCTATGTATATCTTTTAGACAAAAAGTTCTCTATGAAAGAAAGATGTATCTCATAGATAAATTGTTGCAAAAAGGGGAGTTTCAGAAAGGTATCAATAGAAAGGTCACTGAGGTGTTTCATACTGTAAGCTCCTTATGCGGTGTTTCATACTGTAAGCTCCTTATGCATTCCAAGCAACAGTTTTCACACGGTCTTGTTTTATCCTAGTGGACAACTGTAGCTTCATCTTTTGACCTGAATTTTTTTCTAGAACACAAATTTGTCCCAAGCTTATTTTTCTTTTTTAATGTGATTCTGAATGTCCATTGTATTTGTTTTTAAACAAACTTTGTTTATTATTATGAGAAGGAGGCACATTTTATTTACTCTAACTTTATTACATCTTTCTATGAAAACAACTAAAACTATGTCTTAAAACTTTCTTCCAGTTTTATGAAGTCCCATTTGTCTATTTTTGATCTTAGAGCATAAGCTATTGGCATTATGTTCAGGAAATTTAAACCTGTCCCTATGTGTTTGAGGATCTTCCTTACATTTTCTTCTATTAGTTTTGGTGTATCTGGTTTTATGAGAAAGTCCTTGACACACTTGGACTTGATCTTTATACAAGGAGATAAGAATGGACTATAGTCCATTCTTCTACATGCTGACTGCCAGTTGAACCAGCACAATTTGTTGAAAATACTTTCGTTTTTCCACTGCATGGTTTTAGCTCATTTGTCAAAGGTCAAGTGACCAAAGGTGTTTGGGTTTATTTCTGGGTCTTCAATTCTATTCCATTGATCTACCTGCCTGTCTCTGTAGCAATACCATACAGTTTTTATCACTATTAGTCTGTAATACAGCTTTAAGTCAGTGATTGTGATTCTCCTAGAAGTTCTTTTATTGTTGAGAATATTTTTTGCTATCCTGGGTTTTTTGTTATTCCAAATGAATTTGCAAATTGTGCTTTCTAACTCTATGAAGAATTGAGTTGGAATTTTGATGGGGATTGCATTGAATCTGTAGATGGCTTTTGGCAAGATGGATATTTTAACTATATTAATCCAACCAATCAATGAGCATGGGAGATTTTTCTGTCTTCAGAGATCTTCTTCTATTTCTTTCTTGAAGTTCTTGTCAGAAAGATCTTTCACTTGCTTGGTTAGAGTCATACCAAGGTATTTTGTATGACTTGTGACTATTGTGAAGGGTGTCATTTCCCTAATTTCTTTCTCAACCTCTTTATCCTTTGAGTAAAGAAAGGCTACTGATTTGTTTGAGTTAATTTTATACCCAGCCACTTTGCTGAAGTTGTATATCAGATTTAGGAGTTCTCTGGTGGAATTTTAGGGTTACTTAGCTATACTATCATATCATCTGCAAATAGTGATATTTTGACTTCTTCCTTTCCAATTTGTATCCCTTTCACTTCTTTCTGTGGTCTAATTGATCTTGCTAGGACTTTGAGTACTTAAAGCTTCTGTAAGATAAAATGGCAACCAACAGATTAGGAAAAGACCTTTACTAATCCTACATTTGATAGAGGGCTAATATCTAATATATACAAAGAACTCAGGAAGTTAAACTCCAGAGAATCAAATAACCCTATTAAGAATGGAGTACAGAGCTAAATAATGAATTCTCAGCTGAAGAATATTGAATTGATGAGAGGCACCTAAAGAAATGTTCAACATTCTTAGTCATCAGGGAAATGCAAACCAAAACAAACCTGGGATTCCACCTCACACCAGTCAGAATTTCTAAGATCCAAAACTCAGATGACAGCAGATGCTGGTGAGGATTAGAGAAAGAGGAACACTACTCCATTGCTGGTAGGATTGCAAGCTGGTACAACCATTCTGGAAATCATTGTGGTGGTTTCTCAGAAAATTAAACATAGTACTACTTGAGGACCCAGCTATACCAATCCTGGGCATATATCAAAAGAATGCTTCAACATATAACAAGGGCACATGCTCCACTATGTTCATAGCAACCTTACTTATAATAGCCAGATGCTGAAAAGGTCCCAAATGTCCTTCAACAGAGGAATGAATACAGAAAATGTGGTACATTTACACAATGGATTACTACTCAGCTATTAAAAGCAATAACTTCGTGAAATTCTTAGGCAAATGGATGGAACTAGAAAATATCATCCTGTGTGAGGTAACTCAGTCATAAAAGAATATGCATGGTATACACTCACTGATAAGTGGGTATAAGCCCAATACTTAGAATACCCACGAAAGAAGGAGGAAGACCAGAGTGTAGATGCTTTGTTCCTTCTTAGAAGGGGGAACAAAATACTTACCAGAGGAAATACAGAGACAAAGAGTGGAACTGAAGGAAAGGCCATCCAGAAATTATCCCACCTGGGCATCCATCCCTTATACAGTCATCAAACCCAGACACTATTGTGGATGCCAAGTGCATGCTGACAGAAGCCTGATATATATGTCTCCTGATAGGCTCTGCCAGAGCCTGACAAATAACAAGATGGATGCTCACAGCCAACCATTGAACTGAGCATGGGGTCTCCAATAGAGGTGTTAGAGAAAGGACTGAAGGAGCTGAAGGGAGTTGCAACCCCATAAGAAGAACAGCAATATCATCAAACCAGACCACCCAGAACTCCCAGGGACTAAACCTCCAACCAAAGAGTACACATGGAAGGACCCATGGCTCCAGCCACATATGTAGAAGATGATGTCCTTGTCAGATATCAATGGGAGGAGGGGCCCTTTGTCCTGTGAAGGCTTGATGCCCCAGTGTAAGGGAATGCCAGGGTTGGGAGGCGAAGTGGGTGGGTGGGAAACAACCTCATTGAAGCAGGAGAAGAAAGGGGAAGAGGATAGCATTTGAAATGTAAATAAAGAAAATATCCAATAAAAAAATCTTTTTTCCAAAGATTATTTGAAACAAATCAGGAATTTTATAAAATCAATCACTCATCTACACAGCATGAATGCATGAAATTCCATCTTTATCTTGATCTGGAAGAAATCTGCTCAACAAGGTGAGCTAATGCTCAGGGATTGTTATGTCACTTTAATAATGACAGGAAAAGTATATCAGCTGCAAGAAGCAATCTGAGTTGAAGTCTCTTTGGGACCTTGCCTCTCAGACCTTACCCATCTTAGTCCGTGAAAAAAGATGAGCTACCTCCAGGAAGGCCACCTTCTAAGCATAGTCTTTCCAAGATAATTTCCTCCAACTTTTACTTCCAGCAGAATCAGGGCATCAGGTCTCATATTAATGTCCTTTACCAATTGCAGTTGGGTTTTCATGCATGATAAAAAAAAAGTAGAGATCTAGTTTTATTTCTTTGCATGGTGAAATCCAGGCTGTATTTGTTAGACATGCTATCTTTTTTTCCCCCCCAATGTATAGTATTTTTTTATCAATTTTCATTCAAAAATCAAGTAGCTGTAGGTGAATAGAGTTATATCTGGGACTCCTGTTTTATTTTATCGATCTATGTACTTTTGTGTTTTTGTGCGAATACACACTGTTTGTGTTCTACAATGTCTCTGTAGTATAACTTGAAATCAAGTGTGATGATAACCTGGGACAATCCTTCTTCTTTAGGATTGCTTTACCTATCATTAGGATTGTGTGTGTCTATATAAATTTTTATTTTCTTTGGTTTTGCTTGTGTGTGTATGTGTGTGTGTGTGTGTTTGAAAAAATATCATTGTAATTTGTGATTGTCCTAAATCCCCAGATGACATTGGATGGAACAGCCCTTTTTAGCAACATTGAATTTTCAATGAATGAGAATCTGAGATATTTCTGTATCCAGATGTCTTCTTCAATATTTTACTTCAGTTTCTTAAAGTTTTCATTGTTTTGAATGCTTTAATTTTCTTAGTTTGGTTTATTTTCAAGCATTGGGGTGTGTATGGGGTTATATGTTTTGAAAATTACAAAAGATAAAAATAAAACATGTAAGAATAAAGTAAGTTTTTGATAACTATATAATAAACCTGCATAATTCAATTGTTCTCTTAAATTAGCAACTACTTTTTTAAAGTTAATAAAGCCATTCTGTAGTTTTCTACTTTGGGAATTGAAATGAAATATCCCCCTGTTCTGCTAACCACTTCCCTCAGGAAAATCATAAAAATGTACATTTTATACAAAATAAGATTCAGCTACTAAATACAAGAAAATGGCTAGAGTATAATTTTAATATGCAGTTCTCCATAAGGCATGATAAAGCAACGTCATTAAAGTAATGTTAACAGACACCCTGCTTCTCTCTCATTTAATGCCCTTGTGCTTTCCTAGTCAATTGTGTCAGTCTGTAATTTAAGTCACCAGATCTAACGGTAGCCACTTGAAATAACAATGTTTTATATTAGCAATATTATTTTCTCTTTTACTAGCAACAGCTATGTACCAAAAAAAGAGAGGAACGATCCTATATGTGAACTTGAGTTATGATTTTTTAAAGATGAGAACTCAAAAGAATATCTGAATAGTTAGCTTACTTTACACTAAAACGCATTCAAAGTTGTGATCCTCAAAATGTTGCAGCACTTGCTATTAAAATCTCATTTGTTTAATCCCTCTGTCATGACTATATAAAGCTTCCACAATTTATTATTATTATATAAAAGCATTTTGTTATATCATTCTTTAATTTTAACAACTGCTATTTTAAACCAAAACACTGTTAATCAAACATGTCCTAATATATTTATATGTCCTCTGTAATATTCTGTTCAGGTATAGAAGTTTACCATGTTCTTCCCAAGTCTCCAGAAAAAAAGTTATAATATGTTTCAGTGCTTCAGAGAATTCAACCTGTTAAGCGAGATAAATTCTACCTCTGTTTTCCTTTTAAGCATGTTAAAGAATTGTTCACATCTCTTTGAGATCTGCTTTCAGTAGTTAGCATGATGAATGACACACTCCATGCCTACATATACCTTACAAAATAGCAAAATGATGGAGTCCTTGAAATTGTCATATTAGAGACAGACATATCGAGTGTTTATGAAATGATTTATTACCAAATATTCTTCTAAAGATAAATTAATACATCAATGGCAAATATAACCTAAAAGAAAGTTAAGAAATCAAGGAAAACACATAATGTAACATTCCAAATTTTATACAAATCCATAGACCTTAGAAACAAAAATGAGCAAAACAACTGCATCATTTAAATTAATTAAAAAGAAATAATGATCTGTATATTTTACTTAATTTTATAATATTGACTTCCCATTTTTGTTAGCATAGTTACAATAAAGTGCTAGCCAGGCTTTAATGTCAAGATGGTCTACTGGCACAGGATTTGTTACTGGTGCAATATTTAGGAAGACATTCTTATGAGCTTTACTTTATATCTTATAATAGATGTATCTGGAACATAGGAAAACATAAATAATACATTATTATTCTATATAATATATTAAATCTATTCTTACACAAGGTTATATAAAAATTTGATTATATTGTTCAGAAAACACATAATCACATGTTTTTTGTTTTAAACTTACCTCCTGGCATGTGTTTTAATACATTATTAACAGTATCCTAAATGTTTGGGGAGTGACAATAATAGTTTCATTTAAAATATTATAATTTACTTAAAATTAGAAAATATGTCAAAATTTGATAAAAGTCTTGTTTATGCTATTGCCTCATGAAATGTACAAACATATTTTTTCTTTTAAACTTTTTAAACTATTATTTTGTTTGTATTTGTTTTGCCTGCTTGTTTGTATGTGCACTGGATGAGTTCCTGGCATCCACAGAGGTGAGAAGAAGGCAAAAACTACCCTGAAACTGTAATCATATATGCTTGGAATCCACATTAGAGATACTTAGGAAGAAATACGGGTATTCTAGATGAATAGTTCTTAACTGTTCAACCATCTTTCCAAACCCGTCTGCACACATGTGCTCCTGTAGTTGTGAGTACCATGTGTTCATGTGGATGCTAGAGAAATAAGTTCAAGACCATTTTGTCCTTCAAATATGTGGCTCCTGGAGATAAAATTCTGATCCTTGGGCATAGTGGCAAGTGCTTTTACCCAGCGAGTCATCTTAGAAGACTCATTTTCTTTATAACACATATCTTTTTCTGAATATCTGAGTACATTTTACATCAATAAAATACTATAAGAAAGTGGATATTTCTGTTACATAGGCTGTATCATGCTGATGTCTCATAAAATATTAAGCAAACCTAAATGTGAGAAGACTAGAAAGTTTTACATTACTGTCCATTAACAAAGCTTTGAAATATATTAATGGATTCAAGACTTTGTTCAAAAATAAAGTTATTTCCTTAAAGACACGTATAAAATAATGGGGAAATAAAAATTTTGAAATGAAAATCATGTTAGTTCTATGAGTTAAACAGCAACATTTGACCAAAACCATGACCCTGACGTTGATATATGTCTAGTGATTCCAGTCATTAAGTGTCCTGAGCATATTAGAATTTACTAAATCACAAATGTTTTCAGGTGTCTATAATGGGACTTCCTTGAGGTAGCTTATAGGGATTTTTGCCCATTTTCATTGCCACAAAAACTGTGGAAAGCAAAATGAGAAAAGTTTAAGGCTACTAGTAGTGCATGAGAACTGATGGCCCACATTTCCCAGTCAATGTTCTGAAGTCCTTTGTTGGGTATATTGGATAATGTTATAACCCTAAGGAATATTATAAAGTAACTGATAAACTTACTTTTAGAACTGACCAGACAGCTCTACCTCTATGGCTGGGTTCTTACTGGGAAAATGTGAATGTATCTGAACAACTTCAGGAATGTTTTCATGAAAATTGTCATTGCTGTGTGCCTAGCTGCACCTTGCAACATGTCACATGACTGCTGCGTGAGTGAGATCGTCCAACTACAACATATTTGGCTTCTTTTTGATACTTATTTTTCTTTAAAATGTACTTTACTAGCTATGGTTAGCTGTTATTATAATTGACTTGTTATCATTATTTTTAAATACTTAGAGACCTAATTTTGTTTTTCCTTTGGCACACCATCCTTTAAGTTTGATCTTTTGGAACAATATCTATTTACTGTTTGAATTTCTTCTGTACATGAGTTATCATTGGGATAATATAAGCAATATCAGTCACTTTAGTCAATACTATGTATTTTAGGTTAGTTCCAGATCTTAAGAACAGATTCACTATGTTGTTCAATTTTGCTCGTAACTTGAATGAGACAAGAATGTAGATGCCCCAAAGGATTTAGTATTTTCATTCACTTTGCATGGTGGAGTATTCCACTGTTTTCAAGAGTTATGACAACTGGTAGACTATGAAATGTCCTAATTTTATCCAAAGTGAGCAGTATAAAGTTGATTCTATTAACTATGCCATCAACTTTTGTGTGCTGATATGAAAAGTCTTCTTCCATAATTTATGAGAACCACTGATGAAAACTATAGTTGCCCTTAGACTTACACAAGGAGCTGTAATTTAAGATACATAGAAGTATTTGGGTTTAGTTCCTTCTTATTTAGTAACTGATTTTATTTCTTCATCAAAATGAGAAAAAAAATTGTTCTTTATCTGAATTTATTTCTTAGGTCTGTCTTCCTATTTCCTTCTTTTCTTCCTTCCTTTCTTTTTATTATTGCTCTTTCTTTTCAGAAAACTTCCTTGTCAATGTCAAACAATTCTTAGTTTTCATCATGACTAGATGTTCATTATGGAACTTATACACCATTCTTTCTTGAAATAAACTTTCTTTTAGACAGAGAATGTGACTGTCTCCTCTGGGTAACTGTGAATATCTGTGGGATCTGCAATGAACAGCTGGCCAGGGAAAATGGTTGTTTAGGTGCATTTGCTAGGATTGGCTATCCTGGAGACTCATTTTGGCTTGCGGTGGGACTACCAAGCATAATCTTGCCTACTGTGGCAGTCATGACACCAAGCTTTTCTGTTTCTACTGCAGATGTTCCAGTTTTATTATCTAAGTCTGAGTAGTTGGCTTATAAAAATAAAACTGCTGCAGGAAATCAGCACTGCCCCAAACCGTCCTAAGTGAACAATGAATACACAGGGGTCAGTGTCAAACTGTGTTCACTGACAACTCACATTATTAAAGAAAATGTCATTTTTGTTGTTGTTCAATTCTGTCAAGTCAAAATGCTCCCAATATGTCAAGCAATTGCTTATTTCCACTATCTGTCAGATTTTCACTGCCACTAAATTAAGGTCAAAGTGGACAATGATCTTGACAGGCAGCTTTAGGCTTGAATCTTATTCTTTTCTCATTCTGTTTTAACACATAAGTATTGGACACAGTAGGAATGCTCCTGCTAAACATGTGAAAAGGTACAGTCTGACATTTTACAGAGATTAAGTACTTTAAAAACATTCTGTCTGCCATTATTGTCACTCCGAGTGCTGTTACAAATTCAAGCCAATGTCTGCAAATATCTAATCCCTGAGCATCTTGTGGGAGGCAGAGGCCTGCAAAGTGTGTTTGTTGTAAGCACACATCTGCTGGTTACACATGACTAGTTTATCCTATCTTGGGGCTGATTATGTAAAATGTCTGGCACCATATGTCATCATCCTGCAATATTTATATGGTAAGTTCTTTAAAATTGCAAAATATTATCCTTTCCTGAAAACAAAAATAGCTTTAGTTGTAGGATCAGAAGCCATTTCTATTTTAAAGCACATATGGTAAAACAAACAAACAAACAAACAAGCAGACAAAAACATTCCCTGGGGTTGAAACATAGAAGCACACCTTCAGTATAAGTAATAATAACATAGTCATGGTTGCCTCTGTGACGGTTGTCAAACAACTGTCATATTATACAATGTAATTCCAAAAGGGCAATGTTTCATTCATTAAATAAAAAAGCATTATTTATAAGATATTTAATGAATTTTCAGATTACTTTTAATAATCTGATTTTATTTTCCAGTATAAAACATTTACAGCAAACTGAAGTACCTTTCACCAAATAATAACTATTATATGTACATACATTTATGTTTGTTTATTTAATCATTTGAAATCATAACATGTTTTATTTCTATGCCATAGCTTGGTGTACTGAAAAGATACAACTGTAGTTTATCTTATTACATAACCTAATTGGCTTTTCCTGGCAATTAATGAATTGGGAAACATCTCATCTGAAAACAACTGTTGCCCTGAGCAAGACAGAGAACCTAGTTTATAGCTCCAGACAGTTGGAGCAGAAATGTGGAAACAGTCTGAAACTCATTGCAAACTAGCAAAGGAAAGGTTACTTTGTTCCTTGCATGGGAAGGGGTTTTATACAGTCCTAATTAGTAATTTGACTATTTCCATTTCTCAGAAGGTCAGATCAGGTGTTTCATGTGGTGGCTGGAATATGAGGAATACTGTGTTGATTTGGATGAGGAGCATGTGAAGATGCTTGGTGAATACCAAAGGTCTTCCCTACATTTTAACAAGCCTTCTGTTTCTACATTTCCAGGTTTAAAGAGGCCTGCAATTTGATTGATCACCTTCAGTGTTGGTCACATAAGTTTGTTTTGTTTGTATTTAACACAAAAATGTGTTCACTCAAGCTTAAATTCACTGTTTTCAATTAGTCTACAAAGTCTCATGCATAGTACCTCCTTAGCTCCTCGGCCCAGACTTCCTGCAGGCTGCTCTGTGTACAGTGACCCACAGCAGCCAGCAGGTCCTCCAGCGAGGTATTTCACTTTGATCAAATACCAGGAGGATCTCTGGATTGCCGAAGACTATGTAAGCAAAGACCTATCAAACAGAATATTCTGTTTGGCAGTATTTTTGAAGTAACTACACTCAGAGCTGAGAGAGTTCAATTTTTGGTTTCTCTAAAAAACAGACTTCTCTTTTCCTTTTCTTTTCTCATGCTCCAAAGTCTTTCATACTTTCTCAGGCTTTCTGGGGATTCAAAAGAATCAGATGATTGGAGAGTTTCAAATGTGATCAGCCTGTGATGATTAGTTGGCAAAAATAACTTTTACTTTAATCAATTGAAATTTTCATACGGTATTTCTTTCTATTTAACTTAAAATAACAAAAATGTTCCAATGTTACTCTATATTGTAAGATTTAGAAATAGAATGTTTGACACTTTTGAGTCATTACAGCATCTCCCATGATTCTTTGTCTACAAATTTTCATTTAAAACAATCTCTGAATTAAAAAATTCTTAATTGAAAGAGAAAAATAAATTAACAGAATGAATCACTTGTAAAAAGTAATTGAAAAAACAGCTTTATGTTAATAATAATGATATCTTTGACACATTTTGAGGGGTTTTTTTTGTGCATGGTGGGAGATATGAGGCTTAATTCATTCTTTTGCATGTGGATTATCAGTTTTGCCACCATGAATAGGCCATCATTTGTCTCCAGTCTATCTTCTTGATGACTATTTTATGTTATGGTATATTACTAGCTACTTTACAGGGGAGGTGTTGTAGAAAGAATGTTTTTCTTAATTTATTTTTTCAGAAAGATTTCAAGTTATGTAAAGGATACTTGCTTTTGTATCCTTTTGTATAGTGCAACTTTCCCATGTTTATTAAATCTAAGAGTTTTCTGATAAATTCTGTAGAGTCTTATAAAAATAGAAGGATATTGTCAGTTCCTTTTCAAACTTTACTGCTACTGAATGGTCTTTCACTCTGTTGATAATCTTAGCCAACTTCAAATATTTTCACATTGACCTATGCTTATCCAACACTGTTTGGTTTGAACTTGTGAACTTGAAAGTATGAGAAAGTCAACATCATTTATCTTTCCAAGCTAGCTTGGAATAATTTTGTGGTTTAATTGTTTATTACAATAAAAAACATAATGAGCTCCTCATCAAGCACTTTAAGCTAGGTCACTTATTATTTCTTAAACACTGGGTTATATTGGTGAAGAAAAGGTACTGGGGAACTGTATAATCTAGAAACAATTACCTCCCATGTTCATTCTTAACAACAACAACAACAACAACAACAACTGTACAGGAGAATATTTGTCAAGCACTCTTACCATGAATGAAAGCCCCTTCCTCAAGCAACTTCACTGTTTGGGTATGAGATAGGGACAGACTGAAAATATTCTTATATTTTATATGATGGTCTGAATGAAAATGACTTCACAGACACATATTTAAATGCTGAGTCACCATGGAGTAGAACTCTTTAAGAAGTATGAGAAGGTGTGGCCTTGTAGGAGTAGGTATAGCTTTGTTGGATGAAATGTGTCACAGTTTCAAAAGCTCATACCAAGCTCAGCCCCCCTCCTCAACCTCACACCTCTCTCTCTCTCTCTCTCTCTCTCTCTCTCTCTCTCTCCTGGAGATTAGGATGTAAAGCTCTCAGGGAGAGCTCTAATTACATTTCTGTCTCCTTCCATCATGATAATTATGGACTAACCCTTTAAAACTTCCTTGATCATGGTGTCCCTTTACAGCCATAGCAACTAAAGAGCAAGTGGTCCTATGATGCTCAGCCACAACTGAATCAATACAACATAACTCTAACGCCTAAGTCACAGTGATCATTGAAGAAGATGAGGCAGAAAATTTATAATACCAAGAGGAGTAAAAGTCTGCATTGAAAAAAAATTCTCACAGAATGACAGGAAAGCCACACCCATGTAGTCTCATCAACTTTACCACCTTTTTAAAACATTGAAGAAAATGACAATTGCAATAGATGTGCTGACACAGCAGTTGGAAATCTAATGGGTCCCCAAACCTAAACAAAGAACTATAGGCATTTAAAGAATGTTATCAATTATGCTAGAGAAATGGCTTAGCATCTAAGAGCACTGCTTGTTCTTCCCAACACCAACATGGCAGCTCCCGATTGTCTGTAACTCTAGTTCCAGAATATCTGACACCCTCACACAGACATGCATGCAGTCAAAATACAGCAGAAATAGCCTTCTCAAGGTAAGAACCCTCAATCACTTACTCAATGCCTGTAGTCAACCTTGAAATCGTATGAATATCATTAATATTATGTGTGCTGAGCAGGTTGTATTTATGAATTTAGGAATAGATATATAACAATAATTAAATAAAAAGAGGCCATGGATTTTAGAGAGTATAATAAAGGTTACATAGGAAGTATTAGGGAAGAAAGGGGTGAGAAATGGTATAATTATGTCTTAAGTTCAAAATATTTGTTGAAAATAAACAAACATAAAATCAGAAAATGTGGTGTGTGTGTGTGTGTGTGCATGTACATGTTTAATTAACTAGTTTACTAGTTTACATTTTACTTTTCTTTCTTTGTGGTATATGCATTTGTGTGTTGGCATATGTGAGTAAATATGTGTGTGCATGCATGTGGAGATCAGAAGTCTACGTTGACTGTTCTCTTCAACCACTCTCTTTCATTTGGTTGAGTCCGTGTTTCTCTTCCAACCTGAAAATCATCAACTTAGAAAGACTAGCTGGCCATGAAGCTCTAAGGATCCCCCCTTGTTTCTTCAGTACTAGCATTGCTTAGATCCACAAAGATGCCCATTGTTTTTACATGAGTACTAATGATCCAAATTGTTTAATTTAAGCATGAAAGAACCAGACTAAGCTCTCTCCAAAGCTTAATGTTTATACTGTTTCCTCACAAGTTTGAAAAACAACACAAGGCTGGGCAATAATTATTCAATAATTATTATATATATTTGTTGAGTGAATGATGTTACAATTTGTCTGAACATATGTCTAATATATATTACACTAAATTCCATTCAGCTATTAGGAGAGATTGTTCTGACCCTATAATCATGTAAGGGAAAGGATAAAAGGAATTAAAGAAATGAACTAAGGAGCTAGAGCAAGTGAGGCTGGAGCAAGCAGGGCCGGAGCCAGTTGGAAATTTAAAAAAAAAAAAAATGAACTCAGGACTATAAAATATATTTTAGGCTGAAAACAGCCTATTAGTTTTCAGACATGAGGAATTCAGTGACCCTTTGCATGGCGAAATCTTGCAGTCTTTGTTGGAGGAACTTGGTTAGACAGTTCAAAAGGCAGGAACAAAAGAATAAAGTTAAGACAAACATAATGACTAGGACTGCCAAAGGGAAAATTATCCAAGAAAGTACTGTCACCCGTTTGGTTCTCTGATTTATTTTTGCTAATTATTACGTAGCATTTCCTTACACTAACTTGAATTGGTTTGCATTTAAAAAAAAAAAAAAAGCCATTCTTTACCCTAGGAAGGCATAGAAGCCCTTTTCTACAGTCATTAAGACCAGTCCCCAGTGGTTTTGGGACACCAATGCAGCTAGGAAATCAATGTGATTTTGTAAGATGACCATGCTTTACTGTACCATCATCAGGTCTTCCTTAATCTGACTGAGTTGACTACTTAGTACCTGTTGGAGCCCTATCACATTTGCACGAGTGGCTGTTGTAGAGTGAGAGCCACTAAGAATCCTTATGTAGATCCTTTAATTCTGAATATAAGGAGAAGAAAAGTAATTAAAAGACAGGGTAAAAATATAAAGATGAGAATAATAAGAGGGAAAAATGGGAGGAGCCAGAGTAGTAGGGAACTAAAAGCCAGTACGTAGGAAGAGCTTCTTTGTTGAAATTTTGTTTAGTCCCTGTGTTTGCAAAGTAGTAATGATTTGTTGGTGTGGAAACAGCATACTTGGTAGAGGAGTTCACAAATCCCATCCTTAGCAGTCATCAGATCTAATCATGGAATTCTGCAAGTTAATGGAGTTGGTTCTTGGGGAGTTAAGTTAATAATAAACTTCTCTCAGGTTTTTGACATTTAATGAGATGGAGCAGTTAGTTTATGTAAAAAAAAAAAGAAGAAGAAAAGAAAAGAAAAGAAAAGAAAAGTAATTCTAGCTGTCTTAGCTGAAAGCAGTGCCCAGAGAGGCAAAAATAAGGATAAGTTGAATGCAGTTGGTTCCCCACTTCAGAGGTTCTCCAAACTGTTTTTACAGGTTTGAAGTACAAATTTCTCTGTAAATTGACAAAATGTATAATGTAGAAAGGACAACAGGAGGAAAACTGTTTCAGAAAAGGGTCCAACCACAGGCCATAATAAAATTTAACAGATGGTAACATTCCAGAACAAAAATCAAGAAGTAATACCTGTACAACCTTGAGAAGAGCAGTAAGAGACACAGTTAGCATAAGTTTTGTTTAGCAAGATTAAGTACATCTGTAAAACTGGCAAGACCATATACCAGAGTTCACTGGAAGTATAAGGTAACTGAAAGTTTGTTACACCAGTTTACTGCATAAGGAAAAAGCAACTAGAATCTGTATAAAAGAAGTTGGTTAAATTATTCAACTAATTGCCAATTTGAAAAAGAACTAGAATCCTCCTGGAGGCATGCTGACACCAGGGACAACCAAGTAAGAACCATGACCTCAAACCCCAGGCCTTTGCTTGATAAGTCCCTCTAAGCAATACCCAACACATATAAACTAAACCCTGTCCCCTGCATTAAATTTCATTGTCCACAATTTTGCCAGCTTCCTGGAAGTTGCAATGGAACCTTAGACCCTGGTACTAGGGACCCTGGAGGCAATGTTAGTATCCAAAATATCAGAGGCCTCATAAACCAAAATTCCCAGGAGAGACATCCTACTGAAATAGAGACTCAGTGGTCACTAGAACCACATATCACCCAAGCTAGAAGACAGAAAGGAAACAGAAAACAAGGTGGGAAACATCCTCAAAACACCCATTCAACAAAGATAAATCAGCATCTAAAATCACTATAGCTGAAAATGACAGACAGGGCAATATTACAACAGCAGAGCCCAACTAATCTATAGAGCAAGCCAAGGATATCCTAATATAGCTGAAAGCACAAGAAAATGACCTTAAATCCAATCTTATAAAATGATAAGGGCCTTTAAAGAGGAAATAAATAAATTTTTTATAGAAATACATGAAAATATATCAACCTGGGGAAGGAAATGAATCAACTGTTCACGTCATGAGAATGCAAACAGATGCAATAATTAAAATGAAGATGAAATTCTGGAGATGGAAAACCTAGATAAGAAAACAGAAACAACAGACACAAGCATTACCAACAGAAATTAAGTGATGAAAGAGAGAATCTCAGGAGTTGAACATACTATAGAAAAAATGACACACTGGAGAAAGAAAATGTTAAATCTAAAAAGTTTCTGACACAAAACATCCAGGAAGTTTGGGACACTAGGAAAAGAGCAAATAGAAGAATATTAACAATAGAAGAAAGAGAAGATTCTCAGCTCTGAGGCCAAGAAAATACTGTCAACATATTCATAGAAGAAAATTTTCCTAACCTAACAAAGGAAATGCCTATAAATGTAGAAGAAGCTTACAAAACACCAAATACATTGTGACAGCACATAAAATGTTCACACCATGTAATAATCAAAACACTAAATGTACGGAATAAAGAAAGACTATTCAAAGGAACAAGGGGAAACAGCCAAGTAACATATAAGAGCAGACCTGACAGAATTATATCCAGCTTCTCAAAAGAGATGCTAAAAGTCAGAAGAGTCTTTACATAGGTATTGAAGTCTCTAACAGACAGAACTTGCCAGACCAGACACAATACCCAGCAAAACTTTCAATCACCATGATGGAAAAAAAATGAGATATTCCATGAGAAAACCAAATTCAAACAACATCTATTCACAAATCCATCCATACAGAAGATCCTAGAAGAACGATTCCAGCACAATGAAATTAATTACATCCTAGAGAACACAAGAACTAAATAATTTCTCACTAGCAAAACCACACACATACATACACACAAACACACATACACACACACACTACCACCACAAACATCATCAAATTAATAGGAATTAACAATCATTGGTTTTTTAACAATCATGATCCATTATTCTGCCACATACAAGAAAAAAAGCTCAATTTCAAAGATAGCTATTACCTCAGAGTAAAGGAATGGAAAAAGGTTCCCAAGCAAATAGATCCCAGAAGCTGGACTAGCCATTCTAATATCTAATAAAATAGACTTTCAATCAAAATTATCCAACGTGATCAAGGATATTTCTTACTAATCAGAAGAAAATTCCAACAAGATCATAGTTATAACTATCTCTGCCCAAAATACAAGGGCACCCACATTTGTATAAGAAACATTACAAAAGCATGAATCACATATTGAGCCCCAAATATTAATAGTCGACAACTTCAATTCTTCACTCTCACCACTAGACAGGTCATCCAGACAGAAACTCAACAGAGAAATAATGAAACTAATAGACATTATCACTAAAACATAACATATCTATAGAATATTCCCCCTGAACACAAAGGAATACACCTTCTTCTCAACACCTCAAGGAGCCTTCTCTAAAACTGACCATAGGCTCTGCCTCAATGCATGTCTCAACAGAGACAAGAAATTTGAGATAAACACCTGTACTTTATCAGACCACCATGAATTAAAGCTAAACCAACAATAAAAACAACTGAAAGCCTATAAAATAATGAAATCTGAGCAACTCACCACTCAAGTAATAAATACAGAAAGAAATGAAAGTCATTCTAGAATTCAATGAAAATAAATGGACAACATAACTAAACTTGGGAAACAAAATTAAAGCAGTGCTAAGAGAAACGTTCAGAGCAATAAATGGTTTCATATAGAAATTGGTAAGATCTCACGAAAGATACTTAATAACACTCCTGAAAGCTCTAGAACAAAAGGAAGCAAACATAATCAAAAGAGAGTAGAAATCAATCAAACTCAGGGCTAAAATTAATAAATTAGAAACAAACATCACAGTACAAACAATAAAAAAGCCAAGAGCTCTTTCTATGAGAAAATCAACAAGATAGACAAAATGTTAACCAAAGTAATTAAAGGGCATAGAAAGTATATCCAAATTAAGAAATCAGGAATGAAAAGGGGGACATAAAAATAGACACTGTGGATACTGAGTCTTACTGCAAAGCCTGTTCTCCACAAAATTTGAAAACATAAACAAAATGGACAATTTTCTTGGTAGAATAACACCAAACTTAAATCAAGATCAAGATCCAGTAAATAGCATAAATGTACCTATAACTCATAATGAAATAGTAGCAGTCATTAAAAGTCTTCCAATGGGGGGGAGGAGAAACACATCACAGGGCCAGATGATTTAGTGAAGAATTCTACCAGACCTTCAAGGAAGAGCTAATACCAATATCTCTAGAATATTCCACAAAATAGAAACAGAAGGAACATTGTTAAACTCATTCTATGAAGCCACAGTTATCTTGGTATCTAAACTACACAAAGATTCAATGGAGCAGAAAATTTTCAGACCACTCTATCTTATGAACAGTGATACAAAAATTCAATAAAATACTGACAAATAAAACCCAAAAATACATTTTAAAAAATAAAAATAAATAAAACATCATCTACCATGATCAAGTAGGCTTTATCCCAAAGATTCAGAGATAGTTCAATGTATGGAAAACCATCATATAAACCAACTAAATGAAAAAAAAAACCACTTTATCACCTCATTAAATGCTGAAAACTCCCTTTGACAAAATCATCACCCTTTCATGAAAAAAGTATTGGGTATATCAGGGATATAAGTTGCATATCTAAACACACTAATGGCAATATACAACAAGACAATATCCAACATCAAATAAAATTTAGATGAAATTAAAGCAACTCCACTCAAACCAGGTACAAGACTAGGCTGATGAGTCTTTTCATATTCATTTAATGTAGTGCTTGGAAATTAACCTAAGGCAATAAGACAACTACAGAAGGTCAAAGGAGAAGAGAGAAGTCAAGTATTTCTATGTGAATATGATATGACAGTATATATAAGTGACCCCCAAAAATTCTATCAGGGAATTTATACAGCTGATAATGCCTTTAGCAAAGTGGCTGGATACAAAATTAACCATAAAAAAAAAAATCAGTAGCCCTTTTTTGTACAAATGATAAGTAGGCTGAGAAAGAAATTATGGAAACAACACCTTTCACAATAGACACAAATAATATAAAATATCTCAGTGTAACTCTAACCAAGCAAGTTAAAGACTTGTAGAACTTCAAGTATCTGAAGGAAGATTCTGTAGACGACATCAGATGGTAAGATCTACCATGCTCAAGGAATAGTATGATTAGCTTAGTAAAAATGGCCATCCTAACACAGGCAATCTACAGATTCAATGCAATCCTTTTTAAAATTTCAACACAATTTTTTACAGACCTTGAAAGAACAGTTTCTGACTCCATGTGGAAAAACAAAACAAAACAAAACTGAGGATAGCTAAACCAATTCTGTACAATAGAAGAACTTACAGAGGTATTAACATCCTTGGTATTAAGCTGTACTACAAAGCAATGGTAATAAGAAATGCTTGGCACTGGCATAGAAACAGAAAGGCTAATCAGTGGAATTGAACCAAAGAACCAGAAATAAATCCACATAATTATGGAGACTTGATTTTTAACATAAGACCCAGAAATATACAATGTAACAAAGAAACCATCTTCAACAAATTGTGTTTACTAAACTGAATGTCTGCATGCAGAAGAATGAAAATAGGTCCATATTTACCATCCTGCAAAAAGTAAAGTCCAAGTGAATTAAAGACCTCAATGTAAAACCAGGAACACTAAATTAGAGAATTGGAAACATAATTTTTCAAATATTTTAAGTATAATTTACACAGTTTTTCCAAATAGCTACATTTTAACAAAGTAAGCAAAGACATATAATTAAACATATATTGTTAAGTCAGATTTTATTAGCATGATTAAGCCAGAACTTAAGAATCTGTACACATAATGTAGCAAATTAATATCAAGTTAAACTTTTGTTTAGATTTGTGCTTACATTTGAAACCACCCCCCCAACATGGTACAACAGAACCTGAGAGAAGGAACACTTACCTTTTAGCAAGCACTTTTTAAAAGTCTATGGCATCATTAGAGGGAACATTTTTTAAAACAAAACCCAAGTAGGAAGAAGAGGGACTTGGAATGAGAGATATTTGTAATGACATTTAGCCAGTTTAAATGTACATATAAATCTCTAGTCTTAAAATAGCACAAGAAATAACAGCAACATGTGCTGTCTTTCTCTTCAGCTTATCTAATGGTATAAAGAATAGTAGCCACTATTGGACATAGTTTGTCTCTTAGCTGTTCTCAAATGCATAATGATGTTTTGTTTTGTTTTGTTTTTAAGTCTATGATAATTTGTTGTTATCCTTCTTTCTGTCACAGAGTCAAGGGACCAGGTCAGAAACTTTGGAAGAAACTTTGAGATAAAAATTCTTGCATAGGTGACTACCAGGAAGTCTCAGGTTTTATGTTTTTATTTTTTTTTTCTCGTGGCTTTTTCAATTTTAGTTTTTGTTTTTAGTTTGTGTACTTGTGTGTGTGTGTGTGTGTGTGTGTGTGTGTGTGTGTGGTTTGAGTGTGAGACAATTGGACTGTTTTTGATTCCTGAATATATTGTTTCTACAGGCAGAGCAAACTGGTCATGCTAGGCTGGGGCTAATCCATCCTTTATGGCTAGTGACTGCAATTCCTTATGACTTGAGGCTATTAACCAATAAGAACACACTATTCAAAAAATCTTCTTGATAGAAAAAAAGCCATAAAGAAACTTCTTACATGATGAGAAAGTAAAGTGATGAATTTAAGGTTTGAAATACATTGTCATTAGACAATGTTAAGATTTAAATTAGGTATTTTAATTTCAGTAAAATTGATAGAACTCATAAATATAGATGGTATAAATAATTGGAAATCATGTTGCCTATTAATATCAAAGTAAAATAAAATTTAAATATAAAAGAATTGAGCAATTGAAAAAATTCTTAAATTAAAATGCAGGTCTGATCATTTGACCCATTGTATCATTCTTGGTACCTTTACTGTGGACCATGTCCTAGTTCTCATCTTCATTTTTCATAGTCTTAGAATTTTTGTAGAGTCTGAAAACTGGGACTCCTGTCATCTGCTCAGCAACTGTTTGCTCTTTGTTCATATTTGATTTGATACCCTCAGGGAACTATCATTTTCCACATTTCCCCACAGGGGGAAAAAATAATAAACATTTCATTCTTAATTATTATTATCTGTGAACTTCTACATGATGTTCTCCTTAAGGCTTTATTTTCAGTGTCTCAGGCAAGATTCTCAGAAAAGACACACTGAGGTAAATGTTCTCTATAGGATGACAAGTGGAAGAGAATTAGAAGAGGCACTGCAGATGATTTTGGTCTTAAGAAGTACAGTGTGTTGGTGTCTAATTTCTTGATTTTTTACATGTTTGTTGGATATTTTATTTTTTTACATTTCAACTGTTATTCCATTTCCCAGTTTTCCCTCCACAATGCCCCTATCCAATCCCCCTCTCCCTGCTTCTAGGAGGGTACATCCCCACACACCCACATACTCCTACCTCACCACCCTTGTATTCCCCTACACTGGGACATCAAGCCTTCACAGGACCAAGGGTCTCTCCTCCCATTGATGCTAGATAAGGCCATCTTCTGCTACACACACATGCACACACACACATACACACACACACACACATATATGTAATCATGAGGTTCTATTTATTAATTGTTGATCTTAGTGCCTGATCTATTGGTATGCTGTTCAGAAAGTTGTCTCCTGTGCCAATATGTTTAAGGAAGTTCCTTACTTTATATCCTATTAGATGTAATGTATTCAGTTTTATTTTGAAGTATTTGACCCACTTGGACTTAAGTTTTGTGCATGGTGATAAATATGGATCTACTTACATTATTCTACATATGGACATCCAGTTAGACAAATACCATTGTAGAAGATGCTTTCTTTTTTTAATTATATAGTTTTGGCTTTTGGTCAAATATCAAGTGCCCGTAGGCTTTTGAGTTTATTTCAGGGTCTTTGATTAATTCCATTCATCAACCTATTTGTAAGCCAGTGTCATGTCGTTTTTATTACTATTACTCTCTTGTACAACATGAAATTAGTAATGATGATACCCCCAGAAGTTCTTTTATGGTACAAGATCATTTTAATTACCTTGAGTTTTTTGTTTTTCAAGATAAAGTTGAGAGTTGTTCCTTCAAGGTATGTAAAGAATTGTACTGGAATTTTGATGGAATTGCCTTAAGTCTCTAGATGCTTTTGTATAATGGTCATTTTTACTATGTGACTCTTTCCAATCCATGAGCATGAGAGTTCTTACCATCTTCTGATATCTTCTTCAATTTCTTTCTTCAGAGACTTGAAGTTCTTGTCATACAGGTCTTTCACTTGCTTGGTTAGAGTCACACCAAGATATTTTGTATTGTTTGTGACAATTGTGAAGGCTGTTGTTTTCCTAATTTCTTTCTCAGCTCTTTTATAATTTGTATAAAGGAGGGCTACTAATTGTTTTTTTATTTAACTTTGTATCCAGCCACTTTGCTGAAGGACTTTATCAGCTATAAGAGTTCTCTGGTAGAATTTTGAGAGTCACTTATGTATACTATCTTATCATCGTAAAATAGCCATGGTTAGACTTTTCTAATTTGTATCCCCTTGATCTCCTTCAGGTGTTTTATTGCTCTAGCTAGAACTTTAATAGGTACAGAGAGAGTGGGCAGCCTTTTCTTCTCTGTGATTTTGTTTGAATTGTTTTTAATTCTTCCATTTAATTTGACTAAATAACTCAATTTAAAAATGGAGTACAGCAACAGGCCCAAAGTGGGATCCAACGCAAAGGGAGGCCCCGAGGCCTGACACTATTACTGAGACTATGGAGCGCACACAAACAGGGACTTATCATGACTGCCCTCTGAATGACCCAACAAACACCTGAAAGAGTCAGATGTAGATATTTGCGCCCAATCAATGGACAAAAGCTGCTGACTCTTGTGGTTGAATTAGGGAAAAGCTGGAAGAAGCTGAGAAGGTGGGTGACTCTGTAAGAGAACTAGCAGTCTCAATTAACCTGGACCCCTGAGATTTCTCAAACACTGGACCACCAACCAGGCAGCATACACCAGCTGATATGAACGTCACAACACATGTACATCAGAAGATTGCCCGGGTCTGGATTTAGTCAGAAAAGCTGTACCTAACCCTCAAGAGACTGGAAGCCCCAGGGAGTTTAGAGGTCTGGTGGGGTGTGGGCTGAGTGGTGGGGACATCGTCGTCGTAGAGACAGGGGACATGCAGGAAGTATAGGATGTGGAACAGTTGGAGGGTGGACCAGGAGGGGAATAAAATCTGGAGAATAAATAAATAAATAAATGATAAAAAATGTGGTACAGAGCTAAACAGAGAATTCTCAACATAAGAATCTCTATTGACTGAGAAGCACTTGAAGAAATATTTAACTTCCTTAGTCCTCAGGGGAATGCAAACCAAAATGACTCTGAGATTCTATCTTACATCTATCTGAACAGCTAAGATCAAAAATCTCAAGTGACAGCACATGCTGGCAAGGATGTGGAGCAAGGAAACATTCCTCTGTTGCTAGTGAGAGTGCAAATTTGGTAACAGCTCAGGAATTCAATTTGGAGGTTTCTCGGAAAATATGAAATAGTTCTACCCCAAGACCCAGCTATGCCACTCCTGGGCATACTCATAAAAGATTCTCATTATACTTCAAGGACACTTGCTCTACTATATTCATAGCAGCTTTCTTCATAAGAGCCAGAAACTGGAAAAGGACTAAATATCCCTCGACCAAAAAAAAAAAAAAATGTGGTACATTTACACATGGAATACTACTCAGCTATTAAAAATAAAGACACCGTGGAATTTTCAGACAAATAATGGAACTAGACAACATAATCCAAATCCACAAAGACATGCATGGTATATACTTACTTATAAGTAGATTTTAGACATAAGTTACAGGGTAACCATGCTACAATTCACAGACCCAAAGAAACGATGGCACAAGGAGGCTCCTTGGAAGAATTCTTTGATTTCACTCAGAAGGAGAAATAAATTAGACATGGGAGGGAAGGAGCTGCATAGAAAAGGGGGTGGGGAGTGGAATGTGATGGGGATCAGATGTGGAAAGAAGAGAGAGGTGACAGGAGAAGGCTGGGAGAGAGAGTAGAAATTGGTTGGCAGACATCTCTGGGAGGATCTGGAGACCTGGGCATGGATAGACTCCCAGAAGTATAGAGGTGAATCTGTCTGAGACTCCTAGCAGTTTGTTATGTGGAGACTGAAGTAGATCCCTCTTGTAGCCAAGTGGCACTTCCAGAGGAGGGATGAGGACAGTAACCCACACATAAAACCTTCAACTCAAAGTTTATCCTGCCTACAAGATCTGCAGAAATAAAGATGGAACAGAGACTGGCCAACTTGAGACCTACCACATGAGAGAAAGCCAACCCCTGACACTATTAATGGTACTCTGCTATACAGACAGCAGCTGATAGAAACAGATGCAGAAACCCACAGCTAAACATTAAAGTTTGGAGAGGCTTGTGGATGAATGGAGGGAAGGATTGAGGGAGTCAAAGCCGTCAAGGACACCACATGAAGACCTACAGATTCAACTCATCTGAACCCATATGCACTTACAGAAACTGAACCACCAACCGAAGATTATGCATAGGCTGGACCTAGGTCCCCTACACATTTGTATCAGATCTGTAGCTTGGTTTTTATATGGATCCCCTAACAATTGGCATGAATGTTGACCTTGACTCTGTTGCCTGCCTTTGGTTTTCCCTAGTTGGTCTGGGCTCAATAGAAGAGGATTTCATCAGTCCTGCTATAAGTTGATATTTCTTGGAGGATTGGTACCCATGGAGGGCTTCCCCTTCTCTGAGGAGGGGATCAGGGCTGTGATTGGGATGTAAAGTATATAAATTAATTAATTAAAAAATAAAATACAATAAAAAGAAAGTACAGCTGACATTTTGAACAAAACCAAATGTCGAACAACACTTGCATGTTAGGAACTAGTACTCAGTATCATATTTGTGTAGGAATAAATGAAGAAGAGAGAATCAGAAGAGGCTACATAATTTGCTGTGTTTAATAGAAATTAAGGGATTTATGTGAACCTAGGAGAAACTCAGCCCTGCTCATCCTGGGTGAGATCAATACACAGTTTAGGGGGCCTTGGGAATGAGGAAAAGTGACGTAGTACTGCTCCTGAAGTGCAGAACCAAGGCTTATCTCTCTAGAGTGATGGCTGCACTGTGGAAGAGCTGCAAGGAGCCCTGCAGGGATGTGGGTAATGCATAGGCCAACAGCAAGCTTCCTGAATGTCAGCTTTAGCCAAGTCCTGACTTTGGTAATGGCAACTTGTAACAGAAGAAGAAAGTTTATCAAACACATTCTAAAATACAGCTAATATATATTTGGAGTAAATCAATTTACTTTTATAGGGAGTGATGTGAGTATAACAATCTTATGAATAGGTAGTTTTCAATATTTTAAGGGACAGGGATAGAAGAAAAGAACATCTCTGTAGATAAAAGAGTGATAGTATTCATGTCATTTTTCTTCATAGTAAATAAATGAAAGATGAATATTTAAGACTTCTTCAGAGGTATCTGTCCTTGAATCACATCCATTTCTGTGTCAGTTCTAAGGAAAGCTGTTGCTGATCAGTGAGGCTCTTTGACTACTACATGCTTAGAGTCCTTAAATATTGAGGTGTTTATGAAGTCCACAGTTTCTTCTAAGCAAATAATGTGATAAAGTTGAACATCACATCCTGGTGTGGTGATGTTTCTTTGTAGAAATATCTTGGTAACTGGGTTTGAACTCAACACTTCAGGTTTTAAGCCTCAGGCTCATCACATCTCAGTTTACTCTGTCAACAGATGCTGTTTAGCTAACTTAAAAACCTGGTTTGGCAGTTCCTAAACTCTCTGCTTTTCTCACTCCATTGTCATCTTTGGCTCCTCACATCATTGCTTCATTAAAAATGAATGCATTTTAAAATGATTTTTATAATTTGTTAAAAATTAAAAGGAATGCCATAAAATTATGCTTTAACAAAAGTGTATTTTTCCCAATAAAATTATGTAAAATCATGATTTTTGCTTTATGATGTGATGAAATATTCAATGCCTGGCTTAAGAGAAGTCAGCTGAGATCTCACACAAACTTCTACATGCAGTTCTTTGCCATCTGGTGTTTGGGTCGCAACATACAAAGAAAATTTAGTCTTAGGAACACATATATTAGACACAGAGGATGTTTTAATTAAGTTTTTATTCTAAGATAATAATAAATTTGCATGAAAATGTTAGAAATCATAGTGAGTGTGAGTATTCTTTGGCCTGTTTGCCACAAAAGTAACACCTTGCCAAATTATGGAAGCCATTACAGGCAGGTTAGTGAAGTTAAATAAAGTCAAAATACAAAATGTTTCTATCATCACAAGTATCCAAATGTCCCTCATGCTGTTACTTTATTGTTATACAACATCCTTCCTCTACTCCTGGAAATAACGGTCTTTTCTCTCCTTATGTATGTTATTTTCAAAATATTATGCAGCTGGGATGCCACCACTGAGATAGATAGTTTTCACTAAGCCAGTACTGTGTGAGGCTGCGCTGTGTATCCATCAGCCTTTCCGTTATACTCTAGGGTATTGTTCCATGGTAGAAGCAAATTTGAGTTTATACACTTTTCTAGTTTCTGCTATTTCTACTTTGCTGAGAATGAGTTATGATAAATTTCAATCCCTGTAATCCTCCTTAGCTTTTGTTAAGAGTCCATGCTGGCAACCAAGGAGGCATGTATGGATAGATCCCTCAGAGTGTTTTCTGAGACCTCTCAATAGGTCAATTAAGCTGGACATAATGGCATGAAATCGTGTACTTTCCTGCAACCTAAGTACTAGAATGATCATTTTCTAATCAGAATGTTTTATCATTACCTGTTGGATTTGGAGTTCTTTCATTGTCTTTATATTAGTCTTCTGAAGATATGTGGTTTTCTCAAATATTTAATCCAATTTATTCTCTATGATTGGACACAGTAAAACATTTTAATTTTGAGGAAATCAATTATTCAGTTTCACAGTTTGAAATCTTTTACATAGCAATTGGTATTAAACTTGCTCTTCTGGGTTTTTCCTCTGATCCCTTTACAGTTTTACATTTTATCTTTGTTAGTCATTTACTTTGGGTTAATTTTTAAATAATGTATAAATCATTAATTTATGTACATTTTCATTTCTAATCATAACCCTGATTTTGTTTGCCTATAGAGAGTCAAATCTACAAATACACTTATTCAAGGAGCTGATGTGTTCACACAAATTGCTTTTGAATTATGGGCAAATTTGTGTGGGTAATGCTTGATTAGATTTGTTTCTAGATTCTTTCTTTGTTCCATTGATCTGTGTATAATTGTTATTCTATAAATAGACAAATCTGGATTTCCATAACTATATAACACATTTCCATATTAAGAAGAACAAATCTTCACACTTTACTCATGGTGACACTTTTATTAAGGAAAAATATCTTTAATGAGGTCACAACATTCATTCATGAAATTCTCATATTTTAAAAATAATTATTTTGGTATTTCCTATTCCTTTTTTAAAAACATTGAATATTTTAGTTCTTTTATATCTTCATATATATTTATTGATATTTTATAAAAATTATTGATTGAACAAGATTTGTTTTATATATTTTTAATTATAACTGGAATCAACATATTTAAAGCAACAATTCTTCTATTATATGACTGTAGTGGGTTCCATCTTATATGTCTTTAGGTTTCTCCATCTGGATTTGTAACTTTCCATATGCAACCTGGGTATGAATTTGTTGGATCCGCACCCATCCATGTTTGCCTGGAGCTTTCTCTGATCAGTGTATGTGTGTTCCAATGGAATGTTGCTGAACCACTTTCCTGCAGAAATACAACAGCTCTACGATGGTAAAAACTCCTTAGCACATCCTGGGCAAACTATCCTGTCATCTACAAAACAAGATATGTTCCTTTCATCCATTCTAAAGGGTATCATTTTTCTGGTATTTTTATTCCTCTCTGACTAAAACTTTACCCTTTCTTTATTCCTAGCTTGTCTTATGACAGCAAAATACATTGCCTCTGGGCGGAGGAAACTTTAATCATAGAGGCAAAGGGGAGGGCGTAGAGGAGGGCTGGGATGGGGGTTTGTGGAGGGGAATCCAGGAAGGGGGATATCACTTGAAATATAAATGAATAACATGATTAATAAAACAACAACAACAACACAAAGAAACTTTTTCATTACTATGCCTTTATTAGCAGTGGTAGAGATAAGGCCATTTTTTAGTGGTGTGCAGTTTAGATGGTGTGTGTCTTTCTATGATTCCCTGAACCTGTGCCTTGGGGAAATAGAACAAGCTTTCTCCTGAGGTGTGTTTTCATCTATGCTGATGCCAAGTTTTATCCCAAAGAGACAGGAAAAAATCAGCAAACTATCTCTGTGTCATTCTTTGGTCTTGGAGACCCAACTACCCTCAACCTTTTGCAGCCTTCTCTTGTTTGCTGCAGATGAAGTGCTTTACGAGACAAATAAAATTTTCATTGGAAAAGGTTAAATAACATTGCTTCTGTGTAAGCACATTATTTTGTAGTTTTCATCTTTTCATGTTATCACAAAGACTCCTGTTCCATTAATTAGCTCTTTTAATTTTATCATTTTCTTGAATGATCTAATTCCTTTTCCTTGTCTTTAGTCCCTAATGCTCTCTCTTCTATGTAATCCTTTTTATTGGTCAAGTGTTCTACTGAATTTCCTTTTAATTTTTTATTATATATTTTCTTTATTTACATTTCAAATGTTATCCTGCTTCCTGGTTTCCCCTCCAAAACTCCCTAGCCCATCCCCCTCCTCCTGCTTCTATGAGGGTGTTCCCCCCAACAACCCACCAACTTCTTGTCCTGGCATTCCCCTATACTGGGGCATTGAGCCTTCACAGGACCATGGACCTCTCCTCCCATTGAGGTCCAACAAGGCCATCCTCTGCTACATATGCAGCTGGTGCCATGGGTGGCTCCATGTGTGCTCTTTGGTTTGTGGTTTAGGCCCTGGGGTGTCCTATGGGGCCATAAACCCCTTTTGGTTGGTGTGGAATGTTTCATATTGATTTGGGTCTTCATTCCTATTTCAGTACCTTAATAAATTTTACTTTTATTTCCTTGAGTTTTCTGTTTCATTCAATTGCTTACTTACAATTTCTGGATCATCATTCTTGTGTTAATGTCTCTTTGAGTTCCTTGAATACATTTGAAGTAATTGTTTGAATTCATTGTCTCAAGAACCATCTGATTTGCTCTAATCAGGAATCATTACTGTGGGACTCATAAGTTCTGTTCTTTTTCTGTTTGTTTGTTTGTTTGTTTGTTTGTTTTTTCAAGACAGGGTTTCTCTGTGTAATCCTGGCTGTCCTGGAACTCTCTCTGTAGACCAGGCTGGCCTCAAACTCAGAAATCTGCCTGCCTCTGCCTCCCGAGTGCTGGGATTCATAAGTTGTTAATGAGATATAGTCTCTTGGTTTTTTATGTTGTTTAGGTTTCTAAGGGATTTAGGCATGGGTTTTAAGTTATTGCTGGTATCATTTGGTATGGATAATTGTTTCGGATCATTGAGTATGCTTTTAGACATTTTCTAATACCTAACTCTAGCATGTTTTGGTACAGTTGGATGATAACTGAAGTGCAGTCTTGTGGCCAATCACTAGTGATCAATACGTGAGGTAACACAGGTAGTCCTGTTTTGGCTATGAAAAAATTAATGGCTTCTCATTTGAAAAGCAGATATGTTTTTACTACAGTTCCCTGGAATTTGAGGATACTATACAAGAGAAAAGTAAAGATGAGGGTTACAAGTGAGCATACAGGAACTCAGACAAGGCTTTAGGTTACAGAATTAGGCTCTCAAGAAGTGGGAGAAAGTAATGCTGCTGTAGAGAGAGCAGGCCACAGTCATGGACCTTCAGATGGCTATGCTATTAGAGGGGAGAAGGGCAGGCTATCTACAAAGTATGCAGTTCTTCAGATCTTACTGGTCCTGGACCCTGGCTTAGAGATGGAGAGATATGCTATATAGGTAGCTCAAAGGGGTTTCCTAGGCCCCCAGATAGGTACTGCGTTAATGTATCCATGAGAGAGTGCCACAGAAGCACATAAATAGCTTCGGCATGTGTAGTTATGATCCATGCTTCCTTCCTTGATAAATCCATTAAGATTCAAAAGAATACATTGTATTTTAAGGAATATCTAATATAATTGATAGTATGAAGTAGAGATAGTGAGGATGTAAAAACATAGAATTGGGTAGTAGTGAGGACAAAATTGTAGGCAAAAGCATGTTCATGCTACATATTGTCTTGCTGGGAAATTGACATATACTGTTAAGGATGTACACTTCATTTGGGAATAGAAAATCAATAAGTTTTCTATCTACCAATGTAATAGTTATTGTTCAGAAATAATAGTCACTGTGCCTCAAACATACTCACACACACACACACACTCACACACAAAATCAAAACAAAACCAACTAATCTCAAAACTCCCAAACCTCAAATAGTTACATTTAAATGAGAAGCTTTTATATGTTATGCTTTTTTAAAATTTAATGTATGAACAAATAGCCTGGATTGTGTCCTTGTAAAGGGAACTATGTTGTGCATATGCCCACCACACACAGGACAGGATACCTAGCCAATGTCTTGTTCATGCTAAAAAGTAAAATTTATTTTCACAAAGAACGCTTGTATTATTTGTCTAGCTTCAGCATGAATTGACCCTTTACAATCACTTACAATTATATAGTGACTTCCTAGGTGTGGTAAGGTGTGGTGAAGTTGTGCGAATGTCTATTAAAAACAGAACAGAGGAGGATATGAAGCCAATGTAGTAGCTTCTGGGTATTAAACCATAATTTCTTCATTTATGTCACCTGATGGTTTTGACAATCTTTTTATATTATTCTCTATTTTCTTTCACTTATAGTTAATATGATCTCAATCTTTTCCCCCCTGGGGAAAAGAAGTTTGTCTTTCAGCATAAACCTATCCTGTATATTGTTCTATTGGCACTGCCAAAGAACACATAGGCTGTCATTGTTGGAGTGTTCTGGATTAGGTATATTGACTGTGCTAAATGTAATGCATTGTTCAGGGGAAAGGTTTCCTTTTAAATTTCTATCATGATGACAGTGCATCATTGAGACTGGATTATTGAAGTCTCATTTCTATCGTATGTACTATGTCTTCCCCTCATATTCTTTAATATTGTTACACATCTTCAGGAAATCCAATGTCAGGTGCACATACATTAATGATTTGTCTAGCTTCATCATGAATTGATCCCTTTACCATTATATACCATTATGTGATGACTTTCTGCATCTCCTGCTACAATTTTGTTTAACATAAAAACTCTCATTTTTTTGGCCTTAAGTAGAGACACCCTACTATGTTTGCCTACAATTTACATGAAATCTCCTTTCCCATTCCTTCACCTTCAGTCTAGGCACATCTTGGGCATTAAGGTGAGTTGTCCATCAGGCAGCATAGAGATGAAATTTGTTAATTTTATAAACCATCCATCTGTTCATCCTCTTTGAGTACCAGATATGTGGTGTACTTCAGATCACAAGGGGAAGAAGTGTCCCTGCCAGAGCCATGTGACAGCTCTGTTGGAGTTAAGCAGTTGGACAAGTTAGCAGGAGAGGCCCTAAGTTAAATAGAGTCCAAGAGCACAAAGAATGAGACCATGCTCTAATATTTACTTTCCTAATGCTATGGTCAAATACCTAACAAGAAACAATTTAGGGGAGAGGGAGGTTATTTTAGCTCATAGGTTCATAGGAAGGGAGCTAGATAGCTGAGTTCCAGCTGGAGCTGTGGTTGTGAATTCTTATTCATAGCAAGAAGCAGAGAGTGAGGAATAAGGGTACTGTTCAAACTTTCTCCTGTCATTCAAATCCCCAAGTCATAGGATGGTGCTAAGCACATTCAGTGTAGTTCTTTCCTGCTCAGATAAACCTTTCTGGGTGTGCCCTTACAAATATTCCCAGAAGTATGTCTCGTAGAACATTCCCAATTCAATAGTACTGACTGTGGATTAACCATCAAACCTGCTAAGTAAAAATGCATGGCTAATGTCTGCCTCTCGGCCAGGCCTTCGCTGGATTTGAGACTGGAGTTAACTTTGTTTAAAATTATATGTGAAAGACAATTAACCCTTAACCTTTGTCAAAATTTGCTTTGATTGTCATTTTTTCACCCAGGACATAGTTTCTATAATAGTATTTAAGGCTGAGTCTGAACTAGCAAGCTGAGGCTTCTCCATGTAGACTGTTTCTATTTCTGACAATATGGTGCTCACATTTGCAAGTGGACTCTGATCAGACCACACTGATGTCAAGAACAGAGTCATCTTTAAGATAGTTATGTTGGTTGCTGCACACTTGATAGATGTCCTTACATGCTTTAGCTCTGATCTTGGTTGGTTTAACTGTGATATTTTCCTTTGAAGTAAGATGGAGAAGCATCTCAGGATACTAAAGTAGCTACACTCTTGATAGATATCCTTGCATGTTTAGCTCTGATCCTGGTTTATATTGTCTCCTATTTATGGCATTCTCCTATTTTCCTTTGGAGTAAGACAAAACAGAGAATGAAAAGCATCTTGAGATAGTAAAGAAGCTGATCTTCATGGTCTCTGGTGAATCCTCTTAGTGTGTCCTTGTTCTGATTGGAGGAAGACGAAATTACCAGATTGTTAAATTTCTTCTCATGGTATCCATGTGATATCTGTCTTGTGAAATACATAGTTAACTAATGATAATACAGAGTTTAACACATTTTCACCACAGTATTCTTGTTTTGAAATAATTTCTAGTTGAAATATCCATGAAAGACAATAAATCCCAGAAGACCCTATATATCTTGCTAATATTCTGTCATCTCATGAAAAAAAACTGTTTTATGTAACTTATAAAATAAAAAGTGTGTTAAGGCATACAAAAATAATTATAAAAATAACTGGAATTTACTAGTAATAAATGTTAGTTTGTGATCTGAGACACATTAAAACTTTGTTTCACAGAAGGAGCTTGTTAGGGTTAATGTTAAATCAATATGAGAAGCTGATATTTCTGTGGGAATTTGACCTAAAATATTCTGTATGCATTTTGCAACTCTTTTTAAAACTAACTTTATAGTGATGATACTAATAGCTATTATTATTTTCATGAATATTTTAGTTGAAATTATAGAGAAAGAAATTAAAAATACATTCTCTACTATTAAGTTTATCTAGACCCTCTAAGACTTGATTTAAGTAAAATCCTTATGTAGAGATTATTTCCCTCATCATGTTTCTAGACAATCTCCTTAATGAATGCTTCTCCTGGGATGGTTATTACTCTTTCTCTTCTGTCTTGGAATATTAACTCAATAGAAAAAGTTTTCTTCATAATGTTTCCAGATGAGAGGTATCTGGCAAACTACAGAAAGGCACAAAAATAAATTTTGAGTCAGGAATGTCTAGGACAATACATAAGTAAATGAGCAACCATGGATCCTCTCAGCAATGAGCTAGCTCAAAGCCCAGCTTTGTCTCAATCTCCTGACTTTGAGCTTCAGTCTCCTCACTTCGGTACCATTTAGAATATAGTATCCATTTGTGAATATATTCTGTCTTATTTAGATTTTTAACATAGATTACTGATGTGTGAGCATTTCAATCAATACATCTGTATTAATACTTATGACTTTATGAAGATTCAGTATTTATTTACATTCTATGATTATTAACTAATTTATTGGTTTTACATCACAGTGGTAGCCTCCTCTCATAGTACTCCCTCACACAGATCTTTCCCCCATTCCATGACACAGTACACTTCTGAGAAGGAGGAACCCCTCCCTGGGTATCACCTTCCTGCCATAACTCATCAAGTCATAGAACTAGGCACATCCTCTCCCACGAAGGCCAGACAGGGCAACCCAGTTACCAGACTGCATCCACGGGCAGGCAACAGATCTAGGAACAGCTCTGCTCCAATTTTTGGAAGACCGCATAAAGACCAGGCTGCATTTCTGCTAGATACATGTGGGGAGGGGGTAAGTCAATCCCATGTATGTTCTTTGGTACATTGTTCAGTCTCAGGGAGCCTCCAAGAGTCCATGTTGGTCTTTCTGTTGAATCCTACTCTTCCACTAGATTTTCAGAGCTCCATCTAAGGTATGCTGTGCGTCTCTACATCTATTTCCATTAGCTGCTGGGTGGAGCCTCTCAGAGGACCATTATGCTAGACTTCTGTGTGCAAGCATAACAGAGTATCATTGATAGTGTCAGGAATTAGTTCTCACCCGTGGGATGGGGATCAATTTAGGCCAGTCATTGGGTGGCCATTCTCTCCATCTCTGTTCTTTGTCCCTGCACATCTCATAGGCAGGACACATTTTGGATCAAAGGTTTTGTGGCTAGATTGTTCCACTAGCAATCCTGATTTAAAAATTTGGCTACTTCAAAATCCATAGCCCCCACTGCTGAGAGTCTCAGCTAGAGTTGCCTACATAGACAGCCTAGAGCATCCCCTGTCCAAAGTCTCTGGCATGTCCTAGAGATTCAGTCTCCCTCCACATGCCCACCACAGTTTCCTACTCCGTTGCCCTGCTCTCCCTCTACTTAATCCCCCTACCCTGTTTCCTTCCCATCTCCCGTCCAATTCTCTTCCTCCATGAACCACCAATATTTATTTTATTTCCCTTTCTGAGAAAAATTCAACCATCCAAACTGTGTGTGTGTGTGTGTGTGTGTGTTTCTGTGCTTGTTGTATTAATTGTGTGAAACTATTCATTTCTGGTGTTATCCTGAGTATAATTAGCCTCCGTATGTTAGAGCTTTCCTTTTATCATCCTCTGTAAGGCTGGATTGCTGGAACAATATTGTTTAAATTGGTTTTGTCATGGAATACCTTGTTTTACCCATCTATGGCAATTAAAGGTTTTAACAGGAATGGAAGCCTGGGCTGTCATCTGTGGTCTCTTAGCATCTTCACGAGAGCTCTGCAGGTACTTCTAGAGCTTTTAGAGACTGTGTTGAGAAACTGGTACAACTCTAATAGATCTGCCTTTTTTTTATATTCCTTGGACTTTTCCCCTTGCAGTTTTGAATATTCCTTCTTTGTTCTCTATATTTACTGTTTTGATTTTTATGTGTCAGGAGAATTTTCTTTTCTGGCCAAATCTATTTAGTGTTCTATAAGCTTCTTATATGTTTGTAGGCATCTTTCTTTAAGTTACGTAAATTTTCTTCTATGATTTTGCTGAAGATATTTTCTGTGCCTTTGAGATGGGCCTTCTTCAATTTCTACTGTTCTTAGGTTTGGTCTTTTCCTAGTGTCCCAATTTTTCTGGATATTTTCTGTCATGAATTTTTTAGGTTTTGAATTTTCTTTGATTCATGTATTGATTTCTTCCATCATATCTTCTATGCCTGTGATTCTTTATTCCATCTCCTGTATTCTGTTGCTGATGCTATGTCTGTAGTTCCTGTTCTCTTTCCTAGGTTTTCCATCCCCAGAATTGTCTTGGTTTGTGTGTGTGTGTGTGTGTGTGTGTGTGTGTGTGTGTGTGTGTTTTATTGCTTCTATTTCCATTTTCTTTTCTTCTAGTCATATCCTTCTTACTCATATCCTTCAGCTCTTTCTTTGTATTGTTCTGTATTTATTTTTGTTTGTTTCTTCTTTAAAGGCCTTTACCCGTTCACATATATTTTCCTGCATTACTTTACGAGATTTGTTCATTTCCTCATTCAAGGTCTCTATCATCCTCATGAGATTAGATTTAAGATTTCTTTATGATTTGAGGTATGTTAGAATATTCAGGGCTTGCCGTAATATCTTACCTCTAGTAGTGGTAGTACTTCTGGTGGTGTCATATTGTCCTGGATTTATTGATTGTATCCTAATGCAATTCTTTAGGCATATGATTTCCTCTGGTGTTGGCTGAATGATTCTAATGCCGGTAGGACTCATCTGGAATACAGGAGGGACTATGGGCTTCACAATGTAGGTCAGGGTCTGGACTTTGCTGTCTATGCCTCATGGGAACTTGACTCTTCTGGCTGTACCTCAGGCAGACATGAATGGTAGGAAAGTGGTGGGGTAGTATTCCAAGCTCGTTGTTCTTGCAGACTCCAAAGGCCTCCACAAGGAAGTAGGATGCTCTTGGAGTCCCACAGGGCTCTTCAATTCAGACAGGCAAGCCTAGGGCCAGACAATGGAAGTCAGGGGACCACACACAGCTCACTTCTAGACTCAGTATTTTACTAACAACTTTCTATGGCTTCAAGATTCAACCAAGTTGGAGATCTGTATCTTGGAAACATGTTTATCTTACTGTGCTTTAAATTACTGCCCTACAAGTTTCCTAAAGTGTCTCCCTCTCAAAGACTACGCTTAGGTATTAGGAAAGTCAACCCATTAGTTCTGTTGTTCACATTTCAATTTTGTTCTTGCTAGCCACTTGAGTGCATCTATAGACCTTAGTAAGTTTAAATAAAAACTAATACTACTACTACTACTACTACTAATAATAATAATAATAATAATAATAATAGTAAAGGAAGTTACATCCAAAATTTTCAACTTCTACTCTGGCTTTGTAAGTTCTTCAAATACTATGGACCAGTTTTTATAATATTCTGTATACTTTATACTTTCTTTGAGCACACTAACACATGAGATGATGCAAATGCTTGTTCATTTACATAGTAAATTATTAATTAGCAATTTTAAGGTAAATATGTTCATATAAACTTTGAAAATTTTATCCATTTCTTTTCATAAGGACTTTTTATTCTAGATTAATTTAATATCCATAAGCAGGGCATAAAGTTGTACTTAAAGCTTGTATTACTGCTATTTCTTAGAGCATACAATATTTAATGTAATCTTAAATATGTATAATTAATAAAATTATAAAAATAACTTTTTAATCAAAATGTTACATAATACCAGTTGGAAATCAATTTTCTTATGATAGTTTCTCATGCAGCCTAGCTTTGCCCTTAAACTTTGTAAATAGCTAAGGATGTCTGTAAACTTCTTGAATTCACCTCCCAAGTATGGGGATGATAGGTTTATGTTGGCTCACTACAATTATTTTGTGCTGGTGATTAAACCCATGTTATCCAGCACACTTGTAAGCACTCCACCAACTCGGATGCATCCCAGCCTTTCATTTTCTTATTTTATGAACAGTTTTACTGAGATATAATTCATGTTATACCAGTCATCTGTTTAAGTATGCACTTCAGCATAGTTTAGTGCATTCAAGAGTTTTGCAATCACCACTAGTCAATTTGAAAACATTTCCATCTCTCAGAAAACATGATGTATGTCCATTAATAATCTCTCCCAATTTTCTCCAAGTTCCCAGAGGGAAGAGAAGAAGAAAGATTATGGGAAAGAAGAATCTGAAATGATTTACCAAAGGTGCTACCATCTAAGGAGCTTGGTAGCCCATAGAAAGAAAACTTTTAGAGGAAATTCAACCTTCATTTGCAGTTCTGCCAACAGAGACACGTATCACACTAATTATCTACAAAGCAAAATAAGAACTTGTGCATCTTAATGTAATTATTTAGTAGTAGTGGTACTAGTAGTGTCATAGTCACAGTAGTATTCATAGTTGTATTAGAAGTCTGTGGTGCTGAGTCTCAAAGCAAAGCTTTCGCAGTTTAGGAAATCATGGCAACACTGAAGGATATCACAATCCAATATAACAGTTCATATTAAATTTGTGTTATTTTGTGACAAAAGATATAGCAAATTAATGTGCATATGTACAGATATAGAACTGTGTTTTGTCCATTGTTTTGTACATGTACTTTCATGTTATAGATATAGTGAACTTACTTTTTGTGTTTAATGGCTGATTTGTGTATTCCTTGGACGTTTTGATACACAAGGCAATGCCAATCTGCAAATAAAGACACTTTCATGTTTTTAATTTTAATACCTTTTTCTCTTTTTTGCAAATGTTGCCATTTCTAGAGCCCCTTGTACCATGCTGAATAGAAAAGGAAAGTTGGATATCCTCCACATTTTCTTATCCTAAAGAAAAAAAAATTATATTTCAACATGAAATATCACATTAGATCTATATTTTTCATAGATGCTCTTAATAAGGCTGAAAACAGTCCTTTCTATTTCTAATTTATTGTATATTCTTATATGATAGACACGTAGGTTTTAGAAATGATGTTTTTATGTTTATTAAGTGATCATCTAGCTTTTATCTGTCTTGAATAGCTGAGGGTTGTTGCTGTTTTGTTCTGTGTCTATAATAAGGCAAGCAGAGAACATCTCTCATAGAATAAAAATCTCCATGAAAATGAAGATTGGAATTTTACTGAAGAATTACTTCTAAACAGGTTCATATACCCTGTTTCCTATTAACATTTCTTCTCTGCTACCTCTGATTGCTGGGCTAGAACGGAGGTTGAAGAGTTTAAGCACTCTTATTAAATAGTTTTGAAAAATATGAGCTTACATTCATAGCAGTTTTATTTGTGACAACCAGAAACTGGAAACAAGCCAAATGTCCCTCAATCTAAAAATGGATTATTTACACAATAAAGTACTACTCAGCCGTTTTGGTTGTTACTATAGTTGTTGTTACTTGTTTGTTTGCTTTGTTATGTTATGATTTTAACAAGAACATTATAAAATTTGCAGGCAAATGGGTAAAACTGGAAAACATCCTGAGTGAGGTAACCCATACCCAAAAGGACATGATAGTATGCACTCATGTATAAGTGAATAATAGTCATGATGTGCAGGATACTCAATATACAATCCACAGACTCAAAGAAGCTAAATAACCTAGATTCCAAGAGACCTAGGATTAGCACGGGTCTAGGGAGTCTATGAGGGTGATTGTAGCTGAGACTCCTAGCAGTTAGGGATATAGAGCCTGAAGTGGAGACCTCCTCTAGACGAGGAGGACCCCAGTGGAGGGTTAAGGACACCAACCCACCCACAAAACCTTTGACCCAAAATCTGTCCTGCCTACAAGAAATGCAGGGACTGACACCGAACAGAGACTGAGGGACTGGCCAACCTATGGCTAGCCCAACTTGAGACCCATTCCATGGACAAGAGCCAATCCTTGACACTGTTAGTAATATTCTGTTATGCTTGCAGATGCGTACCTAACTCTCCTCTGAGAGGCTCATAAGTCTTGTGGAAGAAGGAACTGGAGGAATAAGAGATGTAAAAGGGATAGGAATTCTACAAGACCAACAAAGTCAACTTACCTGGACCATTATGGGATATCAGAGATTGAACCATCAACCAAAGTGGCTGGAACTAAGACAGCCACACATACGTATCAGATGTGCAGCTTGGTCTTCATACAGGTCCACCAACAACTGGAGCTGGGGCTTTCCTGGACTCTTTTGCCTGCCTGTGGATACTGTTTTCCTAATTAAGCTGACTTGTCTGGCCTCAGTGGGAGAGGATGTGCCTAGTGCTGCAGTACAAGGGTAGCTTGATATCTAGGGAGGGGGGACTCACCAGATCAGAGGAGGAGGGAAAGGGCTATGTGAGGGGATGGTGAGGGAGGAGGGGAATCTGTGATCAGGATATAAAGTGAATAAATGAATTAATTAATGGAGAAATAAAGGAAGGGATCTCCAGCGGTGCATTAGAAGAAACAGATACTGGTTATACAAAGAAGTAGAAACAGTAGATATAAAAATTTTGGAAACACACAAAAGAGAATAAGTGAGAATATTTTTAGTCATTGCAACAATTTACATTAAGAAGAATAAAAATCAAGTTAGAAAAAATAACTTAGCTATATTATATACATTTTACACTATACATAAATATATTTTACATTTACTCTTAACACAATTTCTTAGTCCAACATTGTTTGAATGTACATAATGATTCAGGTGCTTCTATACAACAATTCTGTATTTGTCCTTCATCTGTTGCTAAACATGCTCATAAAAGCATCAATACTTAATGATATTTTTATATGATATTATAGAACAGAAAATATTGGGAATTTTAGACTTTAACTTCCCAATGTGAAAATCTCAAAACTAAACAAAGGGATGAAAAACGTTGCACATTAAAGCAGATAACTTTCTTGAAGTCATTTACCACAAGAGAAATCAAGGGTATCTGATTTCAAATTATAAAATAGCTTTAGGGTATTATGTTGCCTCCCATGGTTTTTCTTAATATAGTATTTTATTAAGTTTTTGAGAATTCCATGAAATGTATTTTTATTATATTCACTAGTCACTACTTCCTCCTAACTACTACCAGCTTCTCTACCCACATCCCCACCTAGGCTATCTTGTGTGCTATTTTATTTAAATTAATATTTATTTCTGTTAGAGTCTTATACATAACCACATTCTATTTACATTTTCTACTCCATTCTCTCCCTACATCAGCTTCTCCCAGGTCTTGCAGTTCTCAAATTCACAACCGTTTTCTATCTACATATATGCAACATAGTGAGTCAATTCTGTTGCTCAATTGCACATGCATTTAGGGTGGACCAATTTGGTATTTGATAACTTGTTATAAGATCACCTCAGGAGAAAACTTATTCTCTCTCCCTCAGCAGGCATTGTCTTCATCTAGCTAGTTATCTAAGGATAGTACTTTGTAAGATTTCCCCCATCACAGTAGCATGTAGACCAGTGTTTTCCTTGTTGATGTCTAGTTTATGTAATCATATTGCTGAGATTTCATGTGTGCATCATTTTCTTTATGTTTAGAAGATACTATCTTACAACAGATGTCCTGGTCCTCAAGTTCATACAATTTTTGTCCCTCTTTTATGTGTTGCTCTTTGAACCTTGGATATAGTGATCTCTGGACCTTGGATATAGTGATATCTTTTAGATGTGGGGGTTGAGCAACCAATGGTAACTTATCCTTTTGCATTTTAACCAGTTTGGATATCTACAGAATCTTCTCTCTGATGCAAAATCAAGCTTCTAGGGTAAAGGATGAAAGCTAGTATTATATACAGGAATAAGGATAAGGTTATAAAATATATTAAGAATCTGTATTGGTTTTGGAAATGGAAATAGTAGGTTCTTCTCTACAATCTATGATCTGTCTAGGTGGAGGTTTGCCATACTAATCATGAATTCCTATTGTGTGATTCTTAAGTCCTACTAGACCATTTTTGTTACTTTAAAAATATAAAATGCTACTCTTGCACTATTGAGGATGTATGACTGAGGTAGTTATTATGATTTGCAGGTTTTAGATCTGGATGAGACTATTGATTACTTTTCTCCTTTAGCAGTTTGCCCTTCTAATACTATGAGAACTAGTCCTCAAGAGAGGGGGGAGGCTTTGGGGTCTTTACCAGTTTGATTCTTTAAATTTGTAAATCTGAAGTTTGTGATGTTTTCAATATTTAGATCTTAACTTTTAGACTTTTCAAGAAATCCAAGGACAATAGCAAGAATTTATATTGTTTTGAGGGTTGCTTGGACTTGAATCCACAATGCAAAAGAAATTGTTCCTTGCCTGGAACAGGAGCAGCTTTATCTACTATGGATTAGAATCATTTAAAAATGTGTGTTTGTGTGTGTGTGTGTGTAATATATCACTGGAAAAGTGATCAGGTCTTTAAAATATCACACACACACACACACACACACACACACACACACACACCTATCCACTTGAGCTTAGTAATCAAATGGCAGATTTCTGGTCATGTGCTGATAAGTATCCATGAAGGAATGCTTCCACACATGGTAGAAATAGCAATCCATTATCAACTGCTCTGCAGAACTCCTCTCCTGGGTTCCACAGCAGCTTCAAACTGTGAGTTATTATTCTTTATATTTGTGGAGTGGGAACTAGACATAGATGAAGCCATGCCCTTAGAGTCCTCTCTCTTGCTCTCTCTGCTGTACATCATAAGAAACTTTTTGTCTCTCAAACTATTCATGTGGGTTAGAATAAAGTAGTACAAATTGTTAGGGTATTTATTTAGTGTGGTGAAACACGGTCCTTGACAACAAAGACCCAGTGATATAGGCTTATCTAGTAGTAGGTCTCTCTCTCTCTCTCTCTCTCTCTCTCTCTCTCTCTCTTTCTCTCTCCTCTATTTCCTAGCTTGGCATCTTCAATACAAAAAAGTAGGTTTAGTTACCAGTTTATATAGTCCCCACAAAGTTGAGAAACTAATTAAAATAAGCAGTTGTGCACCAGTGTCCTGTGAAGTATATAAATGCCTTAAAAATAAATGCTATTTTGAGGAATAGTTGAATGAATGAGAGCAAGGTTTCTGTAAAGACAAAGTTAGTCCCATGCATGGAGAACAATATAGCAGTATAAGACATTGGGATAAATAACTGTGTATTAGAATAGATGTAGATTACATTTTCAAGTGTCTTAACCATTATCCAATTATCCTATATTTCAAATAGATTTATTTTTAAGAGAATGTGGAAGACATAAAACCGCAAATATAAAAATAAAAGCCTTCTGTGGTTAATGCTACACTAGATTATTGAAGCTTTCTATAATTAGTATGTATACTGTTGTACATAGAATCCATTTTTCTACTCTTTAAAGTATATCATTATGTATTTTTAGGAACATATGTAAGCACCAATTTAAAGGGTTCTTTCAGAGAATTCTCACAATGTTCATTGTATTCTCCCAATAACATTTCTTTAAAATCATTCTGCCCTTTTTCTAGCCAGCTCAAATATCTAATAATTTATTTGACCTTAGCTTTTCCAAGTCTGTCCTCTCCTCATGAGTCCTTGTTACTGACTGCAGAAATATATTCCTCTTGGTATCTTACTCCCGCTTCTGTTTGAATCACCTTTTGGAGCCAACCAAGTAAAATGAAACAAGCTCCACCAAGATACAGCCACACTCCAAACCCTGCCCCAGAGAGCAGCATGGTGACTTGTCTCCCTGATGCTTCTTCATATATACATTACCTTGGGTATTCCAGCCTTCAAATCACAGCACCAAAACTGGAAATGAAGCCCTCTAATGTAAATTGGATTGGTAAATTATCACCGTTCAATGCATCTCATCGAGAAATTGGCTCTGATGACAGTCTTTGAATCATCTCCACACTTTAAACCCTAGACACATTTTCTCAAAGTGTTCTTCAAGACTATTTGCCCTGGGATGGTCTGTCAGTTCTATGTCAGAGAGGGAATCAAACAGCAAAAGTCCAAGAGTAGAAAATAGTTGCACCATGGAGAACAGCTAAAGTAAACAATTCAGGCATCTCTAGTTTTTATCCTATACTGCAATTATCCCAATATGATGCAAGATCATCTGAGACTTCAAATGACTGCCTCAATTTCCCAGTCTTTCTCTGCTGGATGTTTTGTTTTTAATTTGATTAAGTCATCTGTCTACTAGTATTTGCCTTTTAACTGGAAGCTTCATGGAAGTGGACACTTGCTTTGCTTAGAAACTCAATCTATTTGACTTGAGCTGGCTTCCCCAGTCGGTTTCTGTTAGATGCTTTTAAGCTCCCAGTTTGACAATTCTTCTTCTGTTTGCTTCATCAAACTTTCCCAGTTGATGACTGATGGATGTTTATAAATGCCCTGATTTGATGATTTCTTGCCATCAATCTGCAATATCTCTCTATCACTTACCCACTGTTGTTCATTTCATTTGTTTTCAATATACTTACTAGACTCTGTTATTCGAATTCCAATGCATAGCTATCACAGAGTGACCTCTGGCCTACAGAAACCATAGCTTCACTTGAGGAAATGACTAAGGTAGGAGGTATCTCCCAGAGACTGACTGTTCTACACGTGATAAGATAAACCAGGAATTATGTGCTCATACTTGAGAACTCGGCACAGAGAAGCCTAGAGCAGAAGGAACATGTGCTAGAAGAGTAAAATACAAAAAAATAAAAATAAAAAAGTGTACACACACACACACACATACACACACACACAACAAATAAATGCTTAAAATTTCCACTGTGTTTTGGGAGCTCCTCTTTTAGTTTCAGGGTGTGATGGTAGTTCAGTAACTCTTAACCTCTCCTCCTCCACCTGAAGATGATACAGACTACTGTACGAAGATCTGTGGCTGTGAAAGTGTGTGACTGTCTGAGTGAATGAAACTTCAAAACAAGAGCTCCATACAGGGAAGTGTGAAACTGACCTGTCTCCATGAGTAGGCACTGGCAAGATGAGGTTCATGCTTCTGTAGCTAACTGTAGTTTTACTTCTTCCTACCTCGATGCATCCTGGATAGCAGTTTTCTATAGTACATAAATCAGTACCCAATAATGTTGATTGCCATTATCATTTTTTAGCATTGTTTTTCTATCAAGCTTCACACAGAATATTTTAAAAAGTCACTGCGCTATCTAGAAAGTTAAGCCATGCTCAGGTGATATAGTTTACTTGACAGGGAAAAGGTTTAACGTGGAATATGGAAATAATGAAAGCAAATCCTCTAGTTACTTTGGCCATGTAAAAATATTTTACACAGCAATATAGAGAGCAATGCAGAAAATATTTTAAGAAATTGGTTAATACCAGACTAATATACTTTATAAAAAGATAATTAACTGCTTTAAATGATTAGTGACCGAGTCTAATTCTGATCCATGCAATATTAGACTACGATTTTTATTCTTACTTTAACTTGTGAAGTACTTAAGCTGTGCATTCAGGTAGTTTCCTTCAGGTTCATATCAAGATTATGAGAATTCATTACCAAGCCAAAATAAAAATGAATTGGCAGCAGAAAAAGATTCTTCCAGTGGGTTTAATAAAAGTTGCTTTAAAGATTAACACCCAATGCGAACTCAAAGGAACTAGCATTGTTTAGACAGATTCTAATCCTCACACCTCTTTGAAATGTGGACAGATAAAATGTCTTGGAGGTAATGTTTGTAATTATTTTACTAACAAGTTTCAGTTTTCAGCATGTGAGGGAGAGCAACAAAGCCCTAAGTAATGGCATTCAGTACCGATGTTACATTTCTACCATTATCAGCATCCTAATAGCCCTGGCTAACAAGAGTCTAGGACTTTATAAAAGCTTTGCACACTATAATGAGAAATGAGTGCTTTTTATCACTACCAAAAAAGAAAACCATAGAAAAAGTTTAAATATCTAGGGTAAAATATCTGGAATAGCTCTGACTTCCACAATAACTCTCTTTGTTACAATGGTTTATAAAAGCAAGTATATTTGATAGTTTGAAGGAATATGAAAGTTCCAAGACTTTTCAGAAGTTGAATATAAAATACCCCATTATTTTCAATTTAAAAATATCTTGTTGTTTTTTATTTTGTTTTGTTTATTATCTAAAATTCCGAAGATTTGTTAGAATGAATTTTAGGATGCTGAATATTTCTCTTAATAAAATCTGATTGTCTTAATATTCCCTGATCAGCAGGTTGGAACTATATATTTTTTAAAGCATTGCAAATAATTGTAGTTACCTAAATGCAAGTACATCGTGTAGTTAAATAACATTCCAGTGCATAAATATACCGCTAAATATATTTATTTCTTTTCAGTACATTATATTGCAATATCAAGTGAAAAGTGGAATTTATTCTTTTTCAATCAATATACACTGTTAATTACTCTAATGTTAAACTTTTGCATTGATGATATGAGCCGATTTGTAACTTAATATTTAAACTCAGTGTTAAGCATACATTATTTTTCATTACCATATTATTTACATTATGGTTTTCTCCATTCCACTCATTGTTCTTCATCTATCTTCATTTGTATATTATGGGCAAAGGTTGCGTGTAATTTCATAAGGCATACTTGTTCCTTGCCTGGTGCCAGCAATGGCCATCTCACCCAGGTCCCATGGCTATCTTCACCAAACCTCTACCGACCACCCTGCTGCTGTGCCATTTCTCCCGTCCACCTATGAGTCGCTGCAGATGGAAAACACAAGATAGCCTTAATATTTTAAAACTAGCCAGATAACTCCACTGCCTGCGGAGGCTACAAACTATCCATCCACGAGCCCTCCATGTCTGATGCTTCCCATCTGTGCCACAGCCTGGTCTGAATTTCCAAATCTCTCATCCCTTCCTCTTCCTCCTGGGACGCAGAAAACCCACTCTTTTCTCTTCGCCCAGTAATTGGCTACTGCCATTTTTATTAATCCAATCAAGAAACAATTAGGGGACAAGAGTTTAGTTATAAGCTCCTCCTCCTACAGGTAAATTGAAGAAGTGTGTAGCAAACTAGAAGGCTGCCAAATAGTATTAACTAGTAATAAAATAATAACACTTGGTTTGATACTTTCAGAGAGACACAGTGCCATTTTCTCATATTGGATACCATTCTTCTACTCAGTCAAATCATGCACTTAAGTAATTAAGCTGCACTCCTTTATTTTCCCAAAAGAGTCCTTGTAGTTTTTACACTTTTACCTGAATCATAACCTGTTTGTGAGAGAATACTGGAATCACCAAGGCTGCCCTTTCATTGCTTTGGGTCTACACACCCGATCACTCAGTAATTCCCCGAACAGCAGGCTTTGGCTTTAAATCCATTCCCTTCCAGTGGAGTTGATGTCTTTTACTACCCCATCTGGCACCAACACAGAAAGCTATTCTACTCCTGGATTCCTGAGGTACCATAACCTGTCCTGTTCTCACACTCCACAGTGCTACAGACCACAGACTGTGAATACCTATGCCTCGGACACCAGAGCCCTCACTGTCACAGGTTGGCTGAGTAAGTTGAGCACTGTGGCTTTCTTCCTGTTTGTACTTAAGATCTCAACTCCCTAGAAGCTCCTTTACATGATACCATGCTGCTCTGTACTTCCTGCTTCTCAGATCCCAGAAGCTACATTTTCCCAAATTTGGAGTTTTACATACTTATGCTCAAAATCCTTCTACATTACTTTTTGCAACTGCATGTGAGAAATAGTACTGAAACAAATGCACTTGATTATGACTGTTTTCAGAAGAAGTTACAAAGACCCCAATGATTATACTGTAGAAGATTCCCCCAATTTTGAAAATGCTCACAACTTGGACCTGCAATCTTCACAAAGACTGTCCTGAACTAATGGGCATTATGGCACTGATATTACACCATTGCATCCTTCCACACAGATAGCTACCATGGTACCCTAGATGTAACCCTCTTATCCTCTGGGGGGTCTGCTTTCGCATGGAGACTCATCCTGTGTGGAAAAGATGATGCTCCTCCAAATGTGCAGACAGAAACAAAAGCAACAAGAAACACAGTGCCAAGGGAAACCAACACAAGGAGATCACATAGCTTTCCAGGAATGGGCCCCAAGGAAATGGACACTTACATGTGCCCAACAGAAAGGTCACAATAATTATCTCAAAGAAACTCAGCAAACTGTAAGAAAAGAGTTAACAAAAAAGAGAAAGAATGAAAAATGGTAGTGAGAAATGGAAAAATCCAGCAGAATTTCTGTAATGATATGAAGCTGACTGATGTTCCTGCTGTTGGAGTTAAGAGTGGGAAAGACATGGGGAAAGCATCTGTAATGGAATAGCATGCAGAACAGCATACATATGTGAATTCTATATTAATGCATCACACTGAGGTATTTAAAAACCAAAGGTTTTTGTTAGTGTGAGATAAAATTTCATAATCAAAACTATTTATTTTATTTTTTTAGAAATATGTAAATATGTGTGGCACATGAAGGCAAAGTATGTGGGTGTTGGGATGTGGGTCACAGACACCAGAAGAGAGTATCAGATCTGTAATTACAGGAAGTTATGTGCACCTGACTTACATATTGAGAACTGAATTCAGGACTTCTACAAGATCAGCAAGTACTCTTACATGCTAAGCCATTCCCTAGTCCTATGAATAACAATTATTAATGTTTTAAGTTAAAAGAATTTTGCCAAAAAAAAAAACTTCATAAATTTCAAAACAATTGAAATGTTTTGAGCATAGACATATGCATATATACATAAATATATGTGTGTATAGCAAAATATAGATGAAAAGTCTTCAAATTATTTAAATGCAAGAAATACATTTATTAAAAAGTTAACAGTTTGGGAAAATTAGTAAATAGAAAACATAACCAAGTTTAATATAAAATTATCTCACTTTTATATGTTTTGGACTGGGGTGTTCAAGAGGAAAATGAGATAGATTACTCCAGAGTAAGGAGTTTTAATCCACAAACAAAGTGTCAAGAATCTCCACACTGGTGGAGTCTCTAAAGAGTCTAGGCTCCTGCACTAGAAAATAACAGCATGGCAGGATTCAGAATCCTCATGGTATAACTAGGGTCTTTTCTCATAGCTTTCTGAGCATGTGGGAGGTTTCTCTGTAAGCACCTGCAGTGAGGCTCTTTGATTCCCATGCAGAAGGTGATGGGAGCAGAATATTCCTGCCAGTACCTGCTTTGATGTTAGCTCACTGACCAGATGAGAGATCCTGGCACTGGCAAGTCTGTTAGTTCAAGTCTCCCAGGCAGTGTCTCAGTTGTGTTACCTTTAAATATCTGGAAAAATATTCCTGAGCTGCAGCTCAATCCGAACACTAGATCTTTAGAACTATCCTCAGACATCAGAGCAGAAGAATAAAACAAAACAAAATGCAGTCTTTCACCAATGAAAATAAGATAACTTAAGGATTGACTTATGAGAAAATACATTAATAACCACCACCCTGAGAGCAACTTGAAAGTATTAAACCTATTTTCATAGTATGAAATTTACTAATCCATCTGATATAAGTATCTACAAATACTTCTACATGGACAGGAAGCCAGAACATCCCCTGAGCAGCTTTTAGTGGCAAACATTAGAAGATGTCTAAATACATGTTATCAAGGGAATGGTAAAGAATCTTCACAGGGTTTGATTGTGATGATCTTTTAAATGAAAACAGGACAGGATAGATCAACAGACATTCCTATCCAGATTGCTAAGAATCATCACAGGGTAAAAGCAGTTTTAATTTATTGCCATTAAAACATTCTTCAACACAATCCCATGTATTTTTATGAGTACACATATGCATAAGACATGTGTATCAAAATGTCCCATTAAATTGATATACATTATACCCCTCAAAGAATAAAACTGGAATTGAATTAGAAAACAACAAAGACTTAATCTTTATCAAGATCTATGTGCTTTTGTTTATATGCTAATTATGTAACTAAAATTCATTTTAAAAAATAAAACTTTGTAGCATGAATTGAACTTTATGGGCATCATTTAGTTCTGAAAGCAAATTCAGCTCAAATGCTGAGGCTGCTTTCACTGCAGGCTCAGATGCAAAGCACGTGACTTCCAGCTGTCAAGTGTGCATGTAGTAAGCTATTCTGCTGACAACACGCATGCTTTGTTAGTTCTACAAAATGCTACATCCTTCTACACAATAAAAACTAAACAAAATTAAGAGCTGAAGGAAAAGGGAAAGAAATCAAGATGCATGTTTATCTGAGACAGCTAGTGACCCTCCACTGCCACACACAGGGGAACTGTCATATGCCAGAATGTGGGGCCCCACAAAATCCTATTGCATAGTTCCTGTAAAGGCAGTAAAACCAATGCTGAAGGTGGATCAAGTTGTCATGCAGAAGTTCTGCTGAGTCCCCTTATAGGCCCTGTTAGTGTTTTCAGCTGTAAATCAAACAAGTAACATGTCTACACTGCTCACAACACAGCCACTTGTAATCAGTATGTGTGTATAAATATAGGTGTGTTTATGTTTGGAAAGCTACCTCTCACACTCTGTAGAGGCATGCTAAAAACATCAACAGGAAGTCACTTAGAGAGATGAGGGCTTTTGTAACTGGTACACAGAACATACATATGTAACTAAGTCACATGTTTCCCAGTGTAGACAAGCACTTTTCTTGTTTATATTCTGTCTGTCTGCCTTGCTGTTAGCAGACATCTACTGAAAGCAGTAGGCTAAATGCCCACACATACTGCACATGGAGGGCAGCTTCCAAGAGCAGAACTCAGTGAAGAAGGGTAGCAAGTGGACACACCAAGTTAAAGCTTACACAGTGTGTATGTTAATTCTTGTGTTCCAGCTGAATTCAAAGATTTAAGATCATTTACCATTTTACATTTAATAGAATATTTCATCCATACTGTAAATGTAAAAATAATATAACTTCAAGCCAATGTAGCAAGATTTTATTGTTATGCTTTGCTAGACTTTGTAACATTAATAGAAATAAAGGATAAATGATTGATAGACAGATAGATTACATGCATGCATACATATGTACATACAAGCATATATACACACATACATACAAACATACATACATACATACTTTGTATTGTATTATAAATAATGAGAAAAACAATTCATAATAATTGTAACCTTTTTGTAAAATGTTTTAGCTGACTAAGATCAAGCGATGATTTTAAAATGTTCTTGTGAGTTGGATGTTGACTATTGAGTGTGTAAAACTTTACATTTTAGGAGCTTCTAAGTAGCTTGGTCATGCTGAGATGAAACCAGCTTTAAGAGAAAGCACTGAGTAAAAGGTTCAAGGTCGTGAAGGGTGTTGCGTTTATAAGGAATGTAATTGCAGTACTTCTACTGCTTCTCAGGAAAGGAGTATATTATAAAGGAGTAAGCCCCACCCCTACCCCACCCCTGCTGGCTGTTTCACTCTGACGTGTCCTACTTGTCCATACTCCTGCCTTGGTTCCATGGTTTCTCACATGGCCCAGTGCTGATTCCAAACCTTTGAGCTTTCAACACTGTCAGCTAAGAAAGCTTCTTTTCTTTAGGTTAGCCAGATGCAGATAGTTTATGATAGCAATGGAAAACATATTAATAAAATTTTACATTGTGTCATGCAAATGTAATTGTGAATATGATATGTGAACATACTAAGTGCTAATTATGCGAGAGAAAGTAAATATCGTTTTTAGAGATGTATACTTCATTAAAGGAACTCCTAAGTCTTGTTGATGATCTGTAACTCAAACTGGCATTTTCACTTTTGAATTTTTATCCAAGTTAAAAAGTATTACCACAAAATTTTAATATTATTTAGAAATTTTTCTCTGACAAATGAAAAACATTTTATAATTGGATTGAACTAGTTTCTATAAGGAAAAAGTGTGTGCCCAAGAGTATCTTAGCTGTTGTAACCAGTGACGGAAAGGAGAAATCAGTGCCTTGAATCAGGACCTATACCTCAAGATATTCAGAGTTTTTTATTTGCTAGAAAACTTTAGTGAATATCACTAAAATCAATTTTCATCTAAATATTAAATTGATAAAATATATAACATGAAGTTTTCAGTCAGACTTAATGTTTTTGAATATCCTTAATGTAAGTGATAATCTTCATGCTTTAGTAAGCTTCGCTCCTGAGCGCAGTGGGCTTTGCAATGCTAAAATAGTTAATCATGCAGACTGGGCAGACTGATTTTCTTCACGGAGTTAAAATTTCTACATTATCCCAGAAATACTGGGAAATACGAGATGTGTTCTTGGAGCAGACATTGTTAGTAATTTGAATTAAAGCTGCCTTGAGGCAATGTTCACATTTTCCTGAGAAGGGTGTTACTCTGAAGCAAAGCTTTCTTCTTTCACTTGCACAAACCATGCATAGAACTATGAATCTCAGGTTCTACCATGACCTGGTGATTTCTGAGAAAGCAAGGGACCTCAGAGCAGAACAGGATGTGCTGGATAACTTAGACACAGGTGTTTGGTTCCTAAGTAAAGTGAAAATTGATTGTAAGGCTACGTTCTCTTTAAATTTATTTCTTCTTTCTTTTCTATTCTCCTGAACTGAATCTTCCTCATCCACATTTTAAAATTTATTATTACATTAAATGTGCACATATAATTTTGTAGAGAGACTACTGAGTTCATGCATGTCACAGGGCACATGTGGAGATCAGAGGACAACTTCAGGAATCAGGTTTTTCCCTTCAATCCTAGGTGCTAGGGATTGGAATCAGTTCTTAAGGAATTTGAGATAAATACTTTTACTAGCTGAGCTATCTGATTGGCCTTAGTATGCAAACTCTGTATTTGTTAATGATGTGTAGTCTCACTGACCTCTGCTTTCTTATGAAGAGAGAAACCACAGAAATCTCAATTCTCTTGGTGATTTCTTGCTTGGAATGTTAAGAAAATACATGCAGACTTGAATGTAAAAGAGCTAATTTGGTTAATTGAATTAAGTTCATAATACAAGTGCAACATGTCATTAAGGCTGTTTCCTCCCATTTGCTTAATGGATTATCCTATTGGAGTAATATAAGAAAAGTAAAGCAATTAGAATCAGATGTTGAAGGATTTTATTGAGAAAGTGTTCCATGGAAAAGAAACAATGCAGAAGGCTGCACTGAAGAGATTCCATGAGACAATTTTGGGGCAGTTCATAAACTTCAGGGTTTTTTTTTTAGTAGAACAAAGCTGTACTGTTATTACAATGGCTTGTAACATTACTCTGACTGAATTGCCCCTCATAACAGAAGCCTAAAGTGCCTTAAGTCTACCTTTGTGTGAAGGGCATGAAAATCCAACCCATATTATAAGACGTGACAATTGTCATATCATATACCTCTGCTTAAGACTCATGTTCTTTCAAAGCATCACCAAATTAAGGCTTGATATTGAACACAAAGCTGTTGGGAGGCCATCTGCATCCACAAAGCACTCTAGCTGCCATATTCTTATCTTTCTCTGTCACCCTGTCTCTCTCTGTCTCCCTGTTTCTCTCTGTCTCTCTGTCTCCCTGTTGTCAATCTCTGTCCCTTTGTGTCCCTGTCTCTCCTCTCTCTGTCTCTGTCTCTCTGTCTCTCTGTCTCTCTGTGTGTCTCTCTCTCATTCTAAATCTTTCTTGGATTATTACTTCCTAAATATTGAGAAATTAAAATAAATATTCACACAGAAGAATGTTAAACTTTCAAACTTCAGTATGTTGTAAGTATGAATCAAAAAGTAATAATGGTGTCTTTTTTCCTGACAGAATAGAATATCTTTAAAAACTTTGAAGCCATATTACCTTTTTGTAGGAAGAAAATAATTGAAAGGATATCTTCAGGGTCCTATAATAACTGCTCTCCTTATCTTTCATGACAGTCTCCTCCCAAAGATTAAATATAACTATTGTACACAATAGATGACTCTGTTCACTCAAACAGGTTTTAATTAAGAACACCTTAATTTTTCTTTTGCTTTAAATATTTCACACATGCCTCAGCTTTGACTAGACTAAAAGCTTATGTTTATGCTAGTCTTTGCTGGGTTCATGTTCCTTTTATTCTGGAAAAATGATCATTTTTCATGTTTTAAAAATAATTTTTAGTGTATTTTCTCTAAGAATTAAAGAATCCAGCCAGTGTCTGTAAGAATAGAAAAATACAGAATTATCTTCTCCATTATTTTGTATTGTATAGTTTTAGAAATTGTTTGAGTCCCAAGTTGTTGTTTATATTTATCTCAGGAATCTGACCGTCATGTCTCTTTCTCTTCACAATTCTCCTTAGAAATTTATCAGGTGTCATATTACCGAAAATGTTTTAAGCATGGTTTTCAGGGTTACTCACATGTTACTTAATGTGTTGAGTCACTTGAGAGCCATTTATGACAGGTTCAGCACTCCATGTGGGTTATAACACCTTGTGGTGAGAATCAGAAGGCAGAGGTGCTGATTTCCACTTCCTGGTCCCCTGAATCTTAGCATGACTATAGTTTCTTTTCTTGTGTCTCAAACATATATACAACTCAGCTTGTCAGCTTAAGCTCCATCTGACTCTTCATCACAAAGAACAATGCTTTTGATTCAGTTCTCATTTACCCCAGTCTCCCAGTAGGACAGTGTATATAAAGTATGCTTTGTTGATACTTGCAGTTGCTGAAGGCTTTAAATAACTACCAAATACAGTTCTACCTTACACTGAATCTGCTCATAGATATCTTTTCAGCTTCCTTCCATTATTTCTATCTACCACCCAGTTCCAGCCTTCTTCATGAGAGCTTCTTATAAACGCAATATAAAACAAATAAATAACAATAAATAAAAAACAGCAAAAAAACTAACTATTCTCTATTCCTAGCTTCATATATTTTAACTAGTTATTAATTCTGTTTATTTTTCCAAAGATCATATTTGGATTAGATTTTTTACTCTCCCAATGTGATCTATAATTGGTCCCTGTCTCCAATGCCCTATAACCCATTTCATATTTTATCTCTCTCAATACATGTTTCCAAATGAAGTAAAAATACACAAAATAAATACCTATGTGGTGACCAGCTTCAATCGATACATTTACGGCTTAACTCCTGAACCTAAGTCTCAGACATCATGGAAGAGGCAGCAGAGATATTTTTTATTGGATATTTTATTTATTTACATTTTAAATGTTATCCCCTTTGCCAGTTTCCCCTCCCTATCCCATCCTCCCTTCCCCTGTTTCTATGAGGATGCTCTCCCATCCACCCACCCACCCACTCCCTCCTCCCCACCCTGGCACCAAAAGTATTTTAAGAGCCAGGAAACTAGAAACTCAACTGGGAGTCTGTGTCTTCTAGAAATGATAAGAAAGCTACAGCCATGACACCTAAACCTATGTCTGTCTTAACAAGACCTGAACAATCACCACATCAATAGACATTTTATCATAGAAGGGGGAACACTCACAGAGCCCCACTCCGAAACAAAGCAATTGAGGACTGTGGAGAGAAGAAGAACAATTCTTCCCTTGGGATGGACCACAGTTCTGTCAAAGACCAGCCTTGGTTTGAAGAGGGGCTCTGAGGAAGGAGTATTTGGAACAGGGAAAGAACAACTTGAAGTTAGTTGTGGTTGCAAGCTGATAGCCTTGTTTTCTGTTCTAGACAGCTTTCCACTAGAGACACCTCTCTGTTGCTAGAAAACATTCTAAAACTTCTCTGGTTAGCTCATGGGTTTCCCTACCAAAGTCAGAAATCCTGCTTAAAAAATAATTCTAAAAGAGCTGTGTTTGCTCTCTAAGCAGTTCTCTCTGGGTAGCTCTTTCTTCATTTCATTTCAGTCATTTACTCCTGGTTCCCTTTTGATTATTCCATGAATCAGCATTTTATGACCTTAGCTTCTTGACTTTTAGGAAAAGACAGCAAGTACATTGTTTTTGTTGTTGTTGTGGTTGTTTGTTTGTTTGTTTTTAACATTGCATATGAATTCAGAGATCTGTGTGCCTTTGCAAGCACAGACAATAAACTAATTGGGTGTTATTTAGCTCTGAGATCATTATTCTTGCCAAGCCTGAGCCTAAACTAGCTCTGTCCCAGGCTGACCTTGAACTTGGGAATCTGTGCTTATTTTATAAGCACAAATAATATCCTTAACTGGGTGGGATCTTGACCTGAGATCACCACTTTCTAAATTTCTTCTTCTTCCTTAATAGCTTTCTGACAAGCTGTCTGATAGTGCAGATAGCTCTGTTCTTTTAGGTCCGTGAAGCCCCTCATATAATTATATTGCATCTTTATATCTTGCATAGTTAAGAAAGTATACATTTTATTTCACTTTAAATTCTTTTTATTAATCATTTTACTCTCTTACATTTCAAATGATATCCCCCTTCCTGGTTACCCCTCAACAAACTCAACTTCCCATCCCCCTTTTTCCCCTAACCTTTGGTCTCTATGATGGTGCTCCTCCACCCAAACATCCATTCCCTCCTCACCACTCTAACATCCCCCTATGCTGGGGCATCAAGCCTCCACAGGATCAAGGGCCTCCCCTCCCATTCTTAAACTCATTTTTTTCAAAGTTCTTTCCCACAGCCTCAAGGGCTGTCCTGAAGGCCACAGCATTTACCATTTTGCTAAGGTAATTAGACACACCTCTCCTTCCAGACTCCTACTGTCCCTGATTGTCATGAGTCATTAACCTTGGCAGGGAGGAGAGCATTTCCTGCAGGAGGAACACAAAATAAATTATGTACATTATCATATAAACAAGCTCTATGCCTGTGGGTGCACCTGTCAGCACCCATGCTTCCTGGGCAGGAACTGTGTCATGTTGCCTCTTCTTTAGCAGCCTTGCAAGCCTCAGCACTTGTCCAATTCCAAGCATTAAGCTCTGCCTCATCTTTCAGGCAAAGAAATAGTCCAGCAATGGTTTGCACATTTCCATACATGACTTAATTTTTATTCTAACACATGCAAAGAAAAGAGGTAGAATTTATGTTCTCACTAATTGTGACATAACTCTCTACAGTTAGTGCCAAGAAATTGGGATAATAACTTCAGTGGTAGTTCCTCCACATTGAAATGCTATCCTTGAGTTTACCTTGCTTTATACTTTGGAATTTTATTCTCATTTTCTTACAAGTTTCATTAATTGGAAAATGTACTATGATGTACATTTGTCATCATATATTCTAAACTTCTGCTTGGACAAAAGTTTAGTTGAAAATGTAGGATAATACATTAAAATTACAGTGTTTTCCACAAGGAAAACACTTCACACAGGAATAATGAAAAGCTTTCTGCAAAGGGCTCTACTAGCTCAGGGAATTGACAAAATGATAGAATGAAATTAAAACCTTCTGCTCAGCAAAAAAACAGATCAATCTAAAACAGGACAGTCAACAGAATGGGAGACAATCTTTATTAGCTATATGTCTAACCAGAGATTAATACATATGATCTATAAGAAGTTCCAAATATTAAATGTCAAAAGTTTCAGTTGATAAATGGGCAAATAAAATGAATAGACAGTTCTAAGTGACAAAGCACCAATGTCTAACACATACTTGAAACAGCACTAACAATCCTTAGTAATCAGCATTCTACATTTATGAGTGTTAGAAGAAAACCCACCCCCAAAATTGCTCACTCTACGGAGTTTACAAGCATTCTAACCTGCTTTTGGAGGAGTGTCTTCTGAGGAAGCTGATATCACAGACGTTTAGAAACAACACCTCATTCACATTGTGTACAGAGCAATATGTCATATACTTTTAGCTTCTTTGACTCAGTCCTCATATCTAAAAACACTATGTTCCAAATTAACTTTTAGTGCTCATTCAAGAGTAGAGTAAGGAAGTAAAATTTATTCACAAAATGTGTGTGTGTATGTGTCTGTGTGTTTATGTGTGTCGGGGTATTACATATAGGACATTTTAAATGCATATAAAATCAATTAATGTTCCAGGTATGTTGACTAAATAACTTAATGTCTGAGCATGTTGAGAGCTCAAGAAAACACCAACAAAATTATTTCTGAATAGCAATATATTAAGTATTATAAAAATTATAAAATGAAATCAGGATCCAATGAAGAAAATTTTTAATGTCTCTATAATAGGGATAGAGAAATTGTATTCATATATGTTAATGAAAATTTGACCACTGCCACAGTAGATGAGCAAAAAATAGGTATAAGATAAATATTAACATGACAAAACAGAAATATTAAAATGTTCTGGGGGTTCTTTAATGAGAAAAATCTTAAAGTAGCAATTAGTTTATTGTATTTTTATCTCAACTTTCTAAATGTTATTTCTATTGAAAGCAATAATAGGTTAAAACAATGACTTTTGTGGCTATAGGAAGATTTCAAGAACTTCTAGAAGGAAGTTGGCTCTTACTATGTGCACAGATTCCTTCTAATCTGCAAAGTTCAGAAGAATCAAATGAACTTTTGGCAGTTGTCTCACATTTTGAATGATTGCATTGCAATAGAGAGTCAGGTAAATCATTCATGTGTTGGAAGTATATTTCTAAAAATCTTCATTTTCTAAAACATTTTCTGGGAACTATACAAAAAAGTCAAAATATAAAAGCAAAACAATCATATATATGAAAACAACAACAACAACATGAAAAAGATATATATTAAATATTTATCATTTGTAAGCCGAGTCAGTGAACAAAAGTGCAAGCCTGCCAAACTAAGTTAAAATTGTAACCCATGGTAGAAGAAGAGAGCTCAGCACCAAAAGTTCTGTGTGCATGCACACACGTACATGCACACACAGACCACACATGCATAATAATATAATTACAATTATTAAATAAATAAACAATACTAAATGTTATAAAAGAAATATTTCCCTGGCCAGGCAGAGGAAACAAATGAAACTGAAGTAGTTTGTATTCAAATTGAGGATTCAAGATGGATCTTAGTTATTCCACAGCAAAAACTAAAACGAACTATATTGTCTTAACCTTTTCTCTCATTTAGCAACAGACAAGTAAATTTTCCCAGATAAAGCAAAGTACTTTGGAGACAAGTAAGTAGAAGGTAGTATGGACCAAACATTGTGGCAATGGCTCTTTCTTTGTTCCTACGCCTTGTTCATTCAACTTCAACTGAAAACCTATTCACAGCATCAAAGAATGTGTGGAACACAAGCAATGTCAAAAATCTACATTTTATACTGAGTCCTGAAAGATGACATCAACAAGAAAGGTTAGAATATACATACATGCTTTTTTGTAAAAACAAGTATTCACAAATGGCAGCCCAAAATATCTTATAGTGACTTACCTATAGTGTCTACTTTACATGTTCTGTGAATAGACAAAGACGAGAATGGAATTAACATTATTTGGAGAAGAAGAAAATAGAATTTTTTTTTAATCCATGTTAAAAAAAAATCTCAAAATACAGGAAAGAATCTATATGTCATGTGTAGACTGGGGATGATTTATTTTATAATAACAGATAAATTTTAAATATGATTTTAAAAATAGCATGGGGTAACTAAAGTAATTTAATCTTATTTTTCTAATATGTGATTAGACATCAACTGTATGCTCTCCTGAACATCAGAGTATTTTGGGATATTGTCAAAGGATAATTTCCTATCCTTAGATAGGGAAGATTAGTGCCGCAGAGGAATATGCATTGTAGATAGTGACTTGACAAATTCTAAATTTGTTTAGAGTCTAGGCAACCTTCATATAAGAGAAACCTGGGGAAGTGCTCACAACCCTGTCCCTCAATGACCCCAAGGAAGGACTTCTAAGGTGTGAAGCAACTGCTGTTATGAAACAAGGAAAGCAGACAACTAAGGCACAGCACTTAGATTTATGTATGCTTAAATCTACTTTTCCTATTCTGTAAATAGTAACTAAATAAAATGTTCTAGAGTCTGTTATTTGGGAGTAAAGTTTTTTTAAAAGACTTCTCTGCCCAAGACTACCATTTCCATCCTCAGAAGATAAAACTCCACAACTTTCTTTAAACTCAGTTAATAAAATTTATTTTATAAAAAGTCGTGTATTTTGAAAAATCGTTTATAAAGTTAAACTGGCTTATAAGTAACTTTAGAAATCAGCTAAAGCTAGACTGAGATGAACTAAGTTTTCTTCTAGGATAACAGTAGCTGTTTCTTCAAATCACAGGAGCTAATGAGGCAGATGCAGAAACTTATTGAATAGTGAAAATAAGGCAATAGGGAATGTCTCAGGATAGAGATTCTTCATCTCAGATTGTTGTTTCTTGGGTTTAATTCAGAAAAATTATGCATTTCAAACCTTTAAGATCAGTTTTCATTCTCTTTCAGTTTTGTTTCTCTGAACCACTTAGCCCATTGGGAAATCAGATATTGTGCTACATTCTGGTTGTTGAAAAATTAGCATATGAAAATGTGTACATTCTTTATTGATCAAATGATTAGGGCAAAGCTTTGGATTTTGTAAGTAAATGGTAAAAAGCTACAGAAAAATGTTCATTTAAAAGTTTCCATTAATTGATGACTAACAATACAACAGAGCTCTATTTTTGTCTGAGTAACTTACATGGTTTTATTTTAAATCTCTGAGATACTATCATTTTAATTACCGGAAAGAAAGTATCTCTAGTTTCTTTACTTCTCTTAATCTAACTAGAAGTCCAAATTAAAACTGAATGTTATTTTGAATGCTTTACCACTCATTTTTTTTTTCAGGAACATTTCATTAACTAGCCTTCATTTCTAAAATCATTTTAGAAATTGTCTTTAGGCACTGAGAAAGAGATGGGAATGAAAGTGCAAAAGCCACAGAGATTCAACGTGAACATTCTGTGTTTATGTATACAGAATTTTCTTACTTGTAATCATAAATTATGGTAAATGGTGGCTTAAGGAAATGGCTAAACATTTAACCTTAAAGACTCAAATATTCTGCGAAACACATTATTCCATAGCATTCTGCTTCAGTGAGACCTATTTCTAAAATTGCCTTCAAAAAAAGAGTCCGTTTGGCTCAGTGCTAAAGGATCACATTTCCACTTCATTCATCTGCTGTCCACAGGGTTTCTCCAGTGAAAATAAAGGGAGCAAAAGCTTTAGTAAATATCTAAGACATGTGAGAATGTGGATACTGGCTGGCATTACTAAATCCATGTGTTTGACCAGAGGTAGAAAGGATAACAGCAAAGAACTTGCATACTTAGAATGGCTGAAGAAAACAAACACACGTACAAAAGAAGCCTCTGAAAAGGGGACAAAGCTGACTGACCAACTTGACTTCAAATTTAAATCAAAATTTAGCCTCAAAAAATTTAAGAAGTATTGGGCAACTTTTATCAACAAAACAAAACATTTACTTGTTTTTATATCAAAATAAATAAAAACTGAGACTGATTTTTAGAACATGAATAACATTGCAGTGATGGTAAGACAATGTTAATTTTCTGAGATAATAAACACTCTTCCAATGACTTTTAGCATTTGTTGTTTATTAATTACATGCATCAAATATACAGACGATTGCATCTGGCATATTTTCAAAGCATGAAAACCATGTCCATGATCACCATTTACTTGTAAAAGTGTTGCTTGCCTCTCTAAGCCCTATCTCTCCTCTCCCACTTTAGAGGTGAAGACCGATCTCCTAGACTCCTGTGAAATATACCCTTGCATATCTGTAGCACTGTCATGATTCATGAACATTCGCTAAGGAATTTATTGTTCAGTTTCCTAGTTTAACCTTGCAATGAAAGCAATCTGTTGTATTTATTTTTTTCATGTGTTTATTTCCTACTTTTCAGTTTTGATGTTAAATTGTGTCCAAGGTGACATCTTTAGTTGTGACTCACAATTTCCCACTCTGAATTTATTATCTGAATAATATAAAATGTGCTCATTGTTTGATAGACATTGGAATTATTTCTACTTTAGACTTACAACAAGTTTGCCAAGCCTTTCCTTTTTTCCTTTAAATCACTGATTGCTCTGCTGACATGTAAGTTCAGTAGGTACTCCACAATAAAATGTTTGTGTGACGTGGTTCACATTTATAAATGTGAAGGATACTTTTTCTGACCAAACCTCTCAGTCTTTCCTTCTAGCCCATATCCATTTTCTGTGTCAGCCACCAACCTGCTGAAAGTCAATTTTATGAAGGACCACATGTGGCCACACTGGACCCAGATGCAGGTAAGCAAATATCACATCTTTGACCTCTTCATTCCCAGTCTATTTAAAGTACTTTTCCTCTGTGGCAGTCTTCCTGCAAAGGCCTCTCCTCCTTACCGATCTTCATTCTATGAAGACTCCACCTGTAGTTGTAGAACCACTGTTGCCTTAGCAAGTTCCTGCTGCCCTTCTCAGTCTTTTCTTGTAGCCCATTTCTATTTCCTCATATCATCTGCCAAACTGGTAAAAAAAAAACCTCTCTACCAGGCACGTCATAGCCACTCCTTGTTTAGGATGCAGAGTGCATAGCAATGAAATGATGGAATGTAACAAAACAAAGTCAAGACCAGATGACTACATTCAGAAGCAGGTTAAATATCATAACACTATATGCCCAAATTCTATCACAAAACCTCCAAACGTGAACAGCCAAGGCAACATACCTCCTTCAAAAAGCTATTGCAATACAGTTAGGGGACAAGACAGAAACTATAAAATAACAATTGTGAATATCTTCAAGAATCTTACCAAAAGGTGTAAATATACAAACATTTGAATGGAATAAAGAAAACAATCAAGACATAAAAGGAAAATTTAACAAAGAAATAGAATGACTAAAGAAAACTCAAAGTGGTGAGCCTAACTGAAGTTCCTTTGAGTCGGGGATAGAGAGGCTGCAATAGGCAGCTCTTTTAGCCAGGCAGGACTTCCAGTGGAAGGAGGGAGACATCAATCGACTCACAAAACCTTCAAACCACATTTTGTTCTGCCTACAATATGTGCAGAGAAAAAGATGGAGCAAAGCCTAAAGAAACAGCTAACTAAGGGAAATAATGACTGAGCCAACTACAGACCAATCCTGTGGGAGACAGCAAACTGCCGACACTATTAATGACACTCTACTATGCTTATGGACAGGAACCTAGTATAACTGTCTCGTGAGAGGCTTCATCCAGATGCGGATGGAAGAGAAAGAGGAGGAGGAGAAGAGGAAGAGGCAGAGGAGGAGGAGGAGGAGGAGGAGGAGGAGGAGGAGGAGGATTAATTTAAAGTAATTTTATGTACCTATAAAAATATTTGATATAGTCTTCTTATTAAATAAGTGGAGGTAACTGTAGCTCACAGCACTGAATTTAGTCCGGAATTCAGTAATTCCAGTTGTTTAAGTTTATTTTGAGGGTGGCAAATTATGGCCTTCAGGAGACAAGTGCATGTTCATGTGCAGGCTTTATTCCAAACCAGGAGTGAAAGAAAGGAAGAAGAGGTAGAGGGAATGAGAGAAGTAGACAGACAAAAGGATGATTTTGTGAAGCCCAGATCTCATAATTTCTTTTGAGGGGATGCTATCATTGACCTAATTGGTCTCACTATATTTTTATTCATTCATTCACAATTTCAGCAATATATAAGCTCTTCTCATTATCTTCTCTTATCTCTTTCTCCCTCCCATTGAACCTCTTCTTCTCAACATGTTCTTTTCCTACTTCGATCTCTTTTGGACATGGGGCCTGCAATTAATTTGGATTCTCTGCATGACCATGTATAAGTGATTATTTACTTAATCAAAGACAGCTTACCAGTTGCTACACCATTGAAGAATGTAACCCCACCTCACATATGAATTTGCTCCTGAGTGATGCTCAATGAATCTCTTTCACCTTCATGATAGAAGGCCCAGTCTTGTGCATGCCATGCATAGGTAGCTATGGAACCATAAATTCATGGATGCAAAGCTATGACATGTAAAGAAAGCAATACTTCACAGTACTATCTCTCATCCTCCAGCTCTTAGATTCTTTCTGCTCCCACTTCTGTTTTTATCACTTCTGGAAGTTTTACAACACCTCCCACTGCCACCACCATGAAAAGCCTTCATAGACGGACCTTGAGGACAGTCACTCATCCAGAATTTTTTTTTATTTCAATTATAGTGTTTGATCCCATAATTTATTTTAATTATTTCTTAGAATTTCTACCTCTGCTTACATTACCCACTTGTTCTTAGACACACCCTGGTTTTACACTTAAAGTTGCTTTGTGTATCTGGCATTATGTTTGTAAGTTCCCAGCCATGTCTAAGGCTGATTCTATATGTTTCTCTTTGTAACACTTTTTGGTGGAAGCCTAGAGACCAGGAAAGGGGACAACATTTGAAATGTAAATAAAGTAACCAATTTTTAAAAAGAGATAAAGTTATAAATAGCCATTTTGTGACCCTATCTGTTATGCTACTCTTATGAAACTCAAACTCAAAGTGATAGAAACTACAATTCTAATCCAGCAACTTGCTCTTAGTATATATTTCAGTCCAAAGCATATAGCTTATTGTCTATATTTGGGAAAAACAATAACCTACAATACCTCTTTGTTGGTCGTTACATTTGTTTTTCTGCTAAGTTGTAGCTTTTTAAATAGGACTAACAATAAGCTAAACTTAAGTAAAGTTCATTCATGTTGCAAGCTGTGCTCATGTGAGTGATACATCGTTGGAAACACCTTATACACAAAATCTTCTTTGTTGTGTTTCCTTGTAACAATACCAACCTATATGCTCTAATCACTGAAATGTGGTTTAACTTGAATTTCATACTTATTATAATTAATGAAAATCGCTTGGTTGCTTCTGCACATAAAGTACTAGTACTCTCGCTCTAAATTATAAAGCTTCATGTAATGTGAAATCTAAAGTACTCTTGATGTACTTTCCATTCTGTTTCTCATATGAGTTCATCCTATCATTTGAAAATAGATCTTCTGCTAAATTATACACAAGTTAATTCTTATGAGGATATTTTTTACATATATAACTTTATCTTGCATATATATATATATGTGAATCACACATATGGTTGGTGTCCATGAAGATAATAGAGTACTGGATCCCCCTCTATACTAGAAATGTATCCAGATGGTTATGAGCCACTGGGTGGATGATGCTAACTAAATCTGGATCTCTGCAAGGACATCAAGTGATCCTAACCTATGAGCCATCTATCCAGCCCCAAATTGTTCAAATTTAATATATTTGACTATGCAATATTTGCATATATGTTTAAATTACACTTGTAAATATATCATCAACTATTATCAACATGGATGAGTACCTGTCAATGATGGTATCTATACATTCTCCAAAAACCTAACTTTTGCCTTAAAGCTTTAATATAATATCATCTCTACAATAACAGCAGCTGCACAAAAGACTCAATTTATCTTATTTTTGAAAAAATAAAATATCCTCAGTCATTTATTTAAGCTAAGATAGTTCTCCAACAACAACAACAAAAACCTAACTCCCAACTCAACAATTTTGTATGAACCTCCACTCAAGAGTCTATCACACTATACTGCACCACAGAAGGCCTTTAGTTGGACTTTGGATTTCATAACATGCTATCTTAAAAATAAATGTGATAATTGCTCAAAAGTTAGCAAAGGAATTTTTGTCCCTCGTCTAAAGGACACTAAGTAAAACTAGCTGTGTACTTTTTTAAGCCACCAGTATGAAAGAACAAAGGATTTAATGAGCAGCCTACTCCTGAATGTATGCTGCATTCATCTTACCTAAAGTGCTTTGTGTCACCAGTACAAATACAGCACACTGCACTTGCATCTTAACTATTATGTCAGGTGAAAAGAGCATGATATAAAAATGTTTTTGATTTCATAAACCTGTCAGAGGGCTGTGAAGGGCCAATGAGCTTCAGCATGCTGTCCGTTGGAGGAAGCACATGAATAATCAAGTTTATTGCAGATCGTGGGGTCATAAATGATAATAAAATATTATGAGATGTAATTTGACTGAAACTCTAAGCAGTATCAAATTCATATAGTGTTCAGGACCCTGTCTCTAAAGGTGCTGCTTAAGTGAAAATCTAACCTAGCAATAAGAAATTTATCTGAATAGTTCTGAGTGTATACAGCTTGAAGTTGTCAGCTATCCCAATGATTGCATAGTAACAAATCACACACAGAAATTAAAACATAGATTTATATTGTACATCATAGATGGTACTAACCTAAAAATAATATAATATGATGTGGGATTTCCAAAGGAATGCCATATTCAAATGTTTTAGAGTATAGAGTTGAAAAGAGACTGCAAAGAACATGAGAGATAGTGATTTAGACAAAAACCACAAGCTTAGATGAAGTAAAGGAAGTCCATGAAATGTGTATGGGATTCCTGAAGCCCTGCATATATGGAACCTGTGAGGAGAAAGAGTGGAAGGAAGGCTATCCAGAGGACTTATGCAATGAGTGACTGTTATTACAAATGAGTAAAACAGAAGTCTTTGCTTTTAATTGTTATTTTTTCACTTTACATATTGATCACAACTTCCCCTCCCTCCTCCCACGTTCTCCCTCTCACCCCCTGTCCACTCCATCACCCTCCTAGGCACCTAGGCAGAACAGCTTACATTCTTGCTAGGGAATTATACCATTTCTATTAGACAACTGCCTTCTACAGCAGATCTCCATTTTCACCTTAATATAAACCAAATTTTACATAAGTGAGGCTGGTGTCTAGAATTATTGTGACTTTGGTCCTATTGTCAGTCCATATTGCCATGGTTACTGATCATGTAAACCAAGCTTTCTCTACTTTTTTCCTTTTAAATTGTATTGAGTAACTTTTGTTGTAATTTTAGAAATAGCTTCATTGAACACCATAAAACAGAATGAAACAGGAAAAAAGAATGCTCTATAATTTAAATTAAGTCAGTAAATAGACTTGAAGGAAGAAATGAGGTACTCATAATGCAGTTTTCCCAAACACAAACACAGTATATCTAAACAAATTTTAATACTAATATTTGCATATTAATCAATATAAATTTAAGTATTTAAATTATAATATTAAATATTTCCATTAATTAATGTCCTGAGCAGTCTTGCAAATTTTTGTTAAAATATCCAGAGGTGCTGATTTTGTGATAATCATATTATTTTATTTCATTTGCCATTTGTTACTACTGAATAGAACATAAAATTCTGTTCTTCCCTATATTAAGCACTAATTCCAAGAATGTGCTAACTTTGGTTAATTAATATTATTTATCCAAAATTTATCAATTACCTTAATATTACATGCATTAAATAGTATTATCTGTGAATAGTTACCTTTGTATTTTTCAATACCAAAATGTAAACTTTTAGTGTCAATATAATGAATAGAACATATTGCATTATAGCATTCATTTTTTGCATATTCAATTAATTTAATCTTTTAAGAAAGATTATGTGTAATTTAATCCTTCATAAGAAATTAAAGTCTAGAACTTACAAATTTAAATAGATATAAAGATTAGCTAACCATGTATATGAATATTCCTATTTTAAACCACTAATTTGTATAAACTCCATTTTCAAATGTCAACTGTCATCTAAGTACTACAGAAATTACATACTTTTCATCTCCCACTAAAATATACTTTCCTAAGATAAGATTGAATCATTTGTTCTCCCTTGACTTATATTTCCATTTACTTATTGTCTTAGTTACATTTATTGCTGTGATAAAATAGTCAGACAAAAAAACAACTTAGAGGAAAGCAGTTTATCGTAGCTCAGAGGTCCAGGTTTGATGCAGGGACATTTCAGTCACAAGCAGAGAAAACGAATGGACACTTGCTTATTAGTATTCAGCTGTCTCTTTATAATTATGAAAATTGGGCCACCCAAACTGAGCTGTGTCTTCCTAAATCATTTAATCTAACCAAGATAATCTCCAACAGATTCATCTTGTTTACACAAATTTCCATTGTGACTCTCTTCCAAGACAATCTAGATTTGGTCAACTTTACCCTTAAAACTCACATCTCCAATATCTTTTCAGAATTTAATTCTCAATAATTTAGCCATAAATGATTTATGTGCCATCACATAGTATTCTAAAACGGAAAAATCACAGTAATTACTATAATTGTAAAACATTTTTCTATGAATTATTTGTAATTAGAATATTATAAGTTTATTGATAATAAAATGTATTATTACATAGGCAAGCAAAGAAATTAATTATAAATTTTATGAAAGAGGGACAGAGAAAAGAAGTACAAAAAGTAGGGACAGAGACAGAAAAAACAGCCATTGGGCTATTTATGACTGATGAAGCTTCAAAAGCATATTAAGACATATCACCCAGAAGATGCTCCAACATGTAATAAAGAAACATGCTCCACTATGTTCATAGCAGCCATATTTATAATAGCCAGAAACTGGAAACAGCCCAGATGTCCCTCTACAGAGGAATGGATACAGAAATTGTGGTACATTTACACAATGGAATACTACTCAGCTATTAAAAACAATGACTTCATGAAAGTCTTAGGTAAATGGGTGGAACTTGAAAATATCATCCTGGGCGAGGTAACTCAGTCACAAAAGAATGAACACAGTATGTACTCACTGATAAGTGGTTATTAGCTCAAAAGTTCAAAATACCCAAGAGTCATTTCACAGCAACCATTGGACTGAGTGTGGGGTCCCAGATGGAGGAGTTAGAGAAGGGACTGAAGGAGCTGAGGGACCTGGCAGCCCCATGAAGGGAGCAACAGTGTCCACTGGCCTGACCTTTTGATGCTCCTGGAGACTGGATTACCAACCAAAGAATACACATGGAGGGACCCATGTTGCTGGCCACATACGTGGCTGAGGAGGGCCTTGTTAGCCATTGGGGGAGGAGAGGCCTTTGGGCTTGAGGGTGTTAGATGCCCCAATATAGGAAAATGCCAAGGAGGGAAGATGGGAGTGGGTGGGGGTAGGGAGGAATACCTCATAGAGGAAGGGGGAGGGAGGAAGAGATAGAGGTTTCCAAATGGAGAGATCTGGAAAGGGGGAAACATTTGAAATGTAAATAAAGTATCAAAAATTAAATTTAAAAAAGACATATCACAAGACACAAAAACAGAATAACAAATTAGAAATAATATAAAGATCACTTTTATTTTTTTAAATGAAGAGATGAGAGTTCAGCCATACTAAGTTGTGCATATACACAGCTTGGGTCAAGGCAAGAGCATTTCCTTTTCTCTTGTAACTATCCCTAGGCCTAGGCCTGAAAGCTTCTAGCCTCAATATCATCTAATCTTCCAAGCTGACCAATTCAAGCTGGCTTTTCTTCACTTCTGACTGAATTGTTCTGCCTAACCTGATACTAATGTTGGCAATGTGTTTTAATCTTCTGGCTTCTTCTCATTCTCTGGGTAGTTCTCTCTTTATCTGTGTCTAGCTTGTTCTCTCTGTGACCTATCTTTGTAAAACTGTCCTGGTAAAACTGCCATATACACATATGCACATATCACACATATCACCAGGATTTTTCTCTTTTGTTTCTCTTGAATAGTCTCTCTTCCATTCCTGTTCTCTTGTGAGTTGAGTGTATCCTATATCTAACTCATTGTGTCAAATCTTTTTCTGCCCCTCAATTAGACATCATTTTCAAACATGACTGCTTCCTTCTCCATTACCTTCATTATCAGGATTAAAGGTATCTACTAGGCATGTTTGTTTTTCAGCAAGATCATATTGTAATCCAGAGCACGTCTGCATTTTGGCTAGATTATATCTTTGGATGTGATTCCTTGCCAAAATAGCCATGTTATTGGATTAAATTTTCTCTGCAAAAAAATTAAAAAATTATTTTCTTCTCACACCCAAGTGGGACTGAAGCATCCTCATTTGGGACCCCCTGTTGTTAACCTTCTTGAGTTATCTTAAGTATTCTGTAATTTTTTTGGCTAATACCCACTTATTAGTGAGTACATACCATGCATGTCCCTTTGGGTCTTAGTTACCTCACTCAGGAAGATATTTTCTACTTCCATCTGTTTGCCTGCAAAATTCATGATGCCCTTATTCTTAATAGCTGAATAGCATTCTACTATGTATATGAACAACATTTTCTGTATCCATTCCTCCATTGTGGGACATCTGAGTTGTTTCCAATTTCTGGCTATCACAGATAGAGCTGCTATAAACAAAGTGGAGCACATGCCCGTGAAGGCAGAAGGAGGGAGGGAACTGAGTGGGATAGGATAGAGGAGAGAAAAGGGGAAAGTTATCAGGTATGGAGGGAGAAGGGAGACAGAATAAAATTACTGCAGGCCAGCAGGAATGGAATTATGCAACCTCAGGGAGTGAGAAGTGAAAGAACCCTCTAGAAAATACAAGAGACCTGAGACATGAGAGACTCTCAGGACTCAAATGGAGGGACTTTAGATGAAATACCAAACAATGGGGAGAGGGAACTTGTAGAGTCCACCTCAAGTAGAAAGAGGAGGCATCAAATGGAGGGAGAGGGTTACCATCCCACAGTCAAAAACTCTGACCCAGAATTGCTCCTGTCTAAAAAAACTGCAAGAACAAAAACAGAGAAGAAACAGAGGGGAAATCAGTCCAGTGACCAACCCAGCTTGGGATCCATCTCAAGGGGATACTCCAAAGCCTGACATTGTTACTGATGTTATGGTGTGCTTATAGGTAGGAGCCTAGAATGGTAGGCCTCTGAGAGGCTCAACAAACAGCTGACTGAGACAGATGCAGATACTTACGTACAACAATTCGACTGAAGTCAGGGACCCCTGGGGTTGAATTGGGGAAGGGCTGGAAGAAGCTAAAGAGGGCAAACTCATAAGAAGACCAACAGTCTCAACTAACCTGGACTCCTGAGATCTCTCAGATGCTGAGCCAACAACCAGGCAGCATATGCAAGCTTATCCAAGGCCCCTGACGCATATACAGCAGAGAACTGCCTGATCTGGCCTAAGTGGGAGAAGATGTGCCTAACCCTTGAGAGATGTGAAGCCCCAGGTAATGCAGAGGCCTGCTAGGTGGTGGCAGATATAATTTGTAGATGTGGGGTGGGAAGGAATGGAAGGAAGGCAGACCAGGAGGGGGACAATGACCCAACTGTAATAAAATAAAAGTAATATGAATTAATTAATTAAATAAATTTTAAAAAAGAAAATTAAATGTTAGAAAAATCAAAGTACAAGTATTAATGCAGGCTAAATAGGACTTACTGTAAAGTCAAACTCTCCAGAATTCATATATGTGACTAGTGGCCAGAACAATTGCACTTGACATAGTTAGGTTTGACAATAACTGTCCATGATGTAAGTAATTTATTAAAATACTAGGTGACTCTAAATAGATCCCATACTCAAATGCATGTAATAAAATTGCAAGATCTACAAATCCATATTTTGTCTTATTAGGTTTTAATTCCCACTGCTTTATTCTATGGATGACTTATAAACTATGGACATAAAATGTATGAGATACTGAGATAGAGATGGCAAAAACTGAGGTGTAATGGAATTGAAGGTACTGTTTCCTATATTATGAACATGGACTGTGTAGACATAGCAGAATACCCAAAGAGAAGGCATATAAGAGGAGAGGAGGAAATCTATTATGTTTAAAAGACTTCTAGTCTGAAGGTAAGTTAGGACATGGGACAGGAGCAGATTGTTAAAATACAAAACAGGTACAGATGAAATCTTCAGCACAGAGACATCCGGAAAATGGATAGTAAATCAAGGATGGAAATGCAGAACTGTACTCTTGGAAATTTTCCTTAAACAAAGGGCTTCAAGACAACTCTTCTACTCACAAAGCTATCTTTTATATAAAATAACTTGGTGTGTCCCTAACCAAGCAAGTGAAAGATCTGAATCAAAAAGAACTTCAAGTAACTGAAGAAAAAACTTGAAAAAGATCTCAGAGGATGGAAAAATCTTCCATGCACGTGGATTGGTGGGATTAATATAGTAAAAATGGCCATTTTACTGAAAGCAATCTAAGCATTCAATTCAATCCCCATCAAAATTCCAACTCAATTCTTCATAAAGTTAGAAAGAGAAATTTGAAAAATCATTTGAATAACCTAAAACCTAGGATAGCAAAAACTATTCTCAACAATAAATAAACTTCTGATGGAATCACCATCCCTGACCTCAAGCTGCATTATGGAGCAATCATTATAAAAACTAAATAGTATTGGCACAGAGACAGACACGTCGATCAAGGGAATAGACCTGAAGACCAAGAATTGAACCCATAAACCCATGGTAACTTGATTTTTGACAAAGGAGCTAAAACCATAGAGTGGAGAAAAGAAAGCATTTTCAACAAATAGTGCTACTGGCAGTCAGCTTGTAGAAGAATGTAAATAGATTTATTCATATCTCCTTGTACGTAGCTCATGTCCAAGTGGATCAAGGACCTCCACATAAAACCAGATACACTGAATATAATAGAAGAGAAAGTGGAGAAGGGCCTGGGACAAATCAGCACAGGGGAAAATTTCCTGAACAGTACGTGTTCTAAGATCAACAATCTATAAATGGGACCGCATAAAATTGTAAAGCTTCTGTAAGGCAAAGGACACTGTCAACAGTAAAAAAACTGCAATCCACAGATTGGGAAAAGATCTTTACCAACCCTACATGTGATAAAGGGCTAATATGCAATATATACAAAGAACTCAACAAGTTAAACTACAGAAAAACAAATAACTCTGTTTAAAAAATGGGTTCCAGAATTTATTTGGGATTTTGATGGGGATTGCATTGAATTTGTAGATTTATTTTATTAAGATGGCCATTTTTACTATATTAATCCTGCCAATCCATGAGCATGGGAGATCTTTCTATCATCTGAGGTCTTCTTCGATTTCTTTCTCCAGGGACTTGAAGTTCTTATCATACAGCCCATTCACTTGCTTGGTTAGAGTCACACCAAAGTATGTAATATTATTTGTGACTATTGTGAAGGGTATCATTTCCCTAATTTCTTTTTCAGCCAGCTTATCCATTGAGTAGAAGAAGGCTACTGATTTGTTGAGTTAATTTTATATCTGGTCACTTTGCTGAAGTTGTTTACCAGCTTTAGGAGTTCTCTGGTGGAATTTTGGGGTCACTTAAGTATATGGTCATATCAACTGCAAATAGTGATGTTTTAACTTCTCCTTTTCCAATTTGTATCTCTTTGGCCTCCTTTTCTTGTCTAATTGCTCTAGATAGAACTTCAAGTATGATACTGAACAGACAGGGAGTGGGTAGCCTTTTCTAATCTCTGATTTTAGTGGGATTGCTTCAAGTTTCTCTTTATTTAGTTTGATGTTGGCTACTGGTTTGCTGTATATTGCTTTTATTATGGTTAGGTACGGGCCTTGAACTCCTGATCTTTCCAAGAATTTTAACATGAATGGATGTTGAATTTTGTTAAATGTTTTCTCAGCATCTAATGAAATGATTATGTGGTTTTTTTTTTCATTGAGTTTGTTTATGTAGTGGATTATGTTGATGGATTTCCATATGTTGAAACATCCCTACATCCCTGGGATGAAGCCTACTTGATCCTGGCAAAATTCTGAGTCAAATGAATAGAACTAGAAAATATCATCCTGAGTGAGGTAACCCAATCACAAAAAACATACATGGTATGCACTAACTGATAAGTGTATATTAGATACCACATAAAGCTCAAGAAGGAAGACCAAATTGTGGATGTTTTATTCCTTCATAGAAGGGGAACAAAATACTCACAGGAGCAAATATGGAGACCAAGTATGTAGCAGAAACTGAAGGAAAGGCCAACCAGGGACTCTCCCACCTGTATATGGGATCCATCCCATATACAGTCACCAAACCCAGACACTATTGTGGATGTCAAGAACGGTGTGCTAATAGGAGCCTGATATAGCTGTCTCCTGAGAGGCTTTGCCAGAGCCTGACAAATATAGAAGTAGATGCTTGCAGACAACCTTTGAACTGATCACGGGGACCCCAATGGAGGAGTTAGAGAAAGGACTGAAGGAGCTAAAGGGGTTTGCCAACCCCCAGGAAGGACAACAGTATCAACCAACCAGATCCCCTAGATTTCCCAGTGACTAAACCACCAACCAAAAAGTATACATGGAGGAACCCATGGCTCCAGTCATATATGTAGCAGAGGATGGCCTTGTCAGGTATCAATTGGAGAAGAGGCCCTTGGTCCTGTGAAGACTCGATGCCCCAGTGTAGGGGGATGCCAGAGCAGTGGGAATGGTGGTGGGAAGAGAACACCCTCATGGAAGCATGGGGAGGGGAGATGGAATGGGGAGTTTCCGGAGGGAAAACCAGAAAAATGGGATAACATTTGAATGTAAATAACTAAAATATCCAGTAAAAAAAAAAGAAAAATAGTAATTAAACATTACAAAAATGGTTTATGGGAGCAGCATCTCAGATTTCTAGGAGATAGAGTTTCAGAGCAAACTTCCTATTCTAACACTGACAGTCTTTCTGTTCCTTCTTTATAATTATCCATGTGCCTATTGTACTATAATCTCAAAAAAATGTTTTTTAAAGTATTGTAAAAATGCAGTTTTGACTTTTTTATCCTAAGCAACTTGCTCAAAGTACCCATCAAATGAGATCATCTTATGACCAAGGACTTCAATGATTATACACATATGTTTTAATTTTTTTTCATTCTTCTTCCACATTTTCTTGTTCACAATAAAATAGTATTGACACTTTTTAATCTTGTAATGATACACAAAAATGAGGTTGATGTTACAATAAAATAATTTTTAATCTTTAGATGAGCTGAATATTGTCTAATCCATAAATTGTAATCTTTCTTTAGAGGATCTTCCTGGGATCTTCATTTTTGATGAGACATGAGTCTTACTGATCAACAAACTGAATGAAAATAAGGATGCCTTCAAACTGACAAGTCAGTAAGATTTTATTGATTATTTTTATAACATTACTAAGATTTTGTCTATAGAATATATGTTTTAAGCCATGTAGTAAGTTGCCATCAAAATTACTTAAAGTTTTTCTTTTTGCTCCTAGTAAAATCTAATTTTAATTTAATAAAATCTAATTTTAAAATTCAAAAAGTTAATTTATTATTATTTTTTATTTTCATACTTTGCTTACATTTCAAATGTTTCCTACTTTCCAAATCTCCCCTTTGGAACCTCCCCATTTCTTCCCCCTTCCCCCTGCCAATATGGGGGTATCCTCCCACCCATCCACCCACCCACCCACTCTCATCTTCCCTCCTTGGCATTCTCCTATACTAGGGGATATAACACCCTCAGGCCCAAGGGCCTCTCATCCCCCTGATGAATAATAAGACCTTCTTCTGCCGCATATGTGGCCTGTACCATGGGTCCCTCCATGTGTGTTCTTTAGTTGGTGGATCAGCCTCCAGGAGTATTGGGGGTCAGGCCAGTTGCCACTGTTGCTGCATCCCTGGGGCTGCAAACTCCCGCAGCTCCTTCAGTCCCTTTTCCAAATCCTCCATTTGGGACCTCACACTCAGCCCTACTGTTGTGACTGCCAAGTGATTCTTGGGTATTTCAAACTTTTGGGCTAATAACCACTTAACAGTTAGTACATACTATGTTCATTCTTTTGTGACTGCGTTACCATGCTCAGGATGATATTTTGAAGTTCCATCCATTTGTCTGCAAATTTCATGAAGTCATTGTTTTTAATAGCTGAGTAGTATTTCATTGTGTAAATGTGCCACATTTTCTGTATCCATTCCTCTGTTGAGGGACATCTGGGTTGTTTCCAGTTTCTGGCTATTATAAATGTGGCTGCTGTGAACATAGTGGAACATGTGTCTTTATTACATATTGGAGCATCTTCTGGTTGTATGTCCAGGAGTGGAATAGCTGGGTCCTCAGGGAGTATTATGTTCATTTTTATGAGAGTCTGCCAAACTGATTTCCAGAAAGGTTGTATAAGCTTGCATTCCCACCAGCAATGGAGGAGTGTTCTTTCTCCACATCCTCGCTAACATCTGCTGTAACCTGAGTTTTTGATCTTAGCCATTCTGACTGGTGTGAGGTGAAATCTCAGGGTTATTTGGATTTGCATTTCCATGATGACTAAGGATGTTGAACATTTCTTTAGGGGCTTCTCAGCCATTCGAGTTTCCTCAGTTGAGAATTCTCTGTTTAGCTCTCTTCAACTTTTTTGATAGGGTTATTTGGATATCTGGAGTTTAGCATTTTGAGTTCTTTGTATACCTTAGATATTAGCCCTCTATTGGATGTAAGATTGGTAAAGATCTTTTCCCAATCGGTAGGTTGCCGTTTTGTCCTATTTACAGTGTCCTTTGCCTTACAGAAGCTCTGTAATTTTATGAGGTCTCATCTGTCGATTCTTGATCTTAGAGCACAAGCCATTGGTGTTATGTTCAGGAACTTTTCCCCTGTGCCCATGTGTTTGAGATGTTCCCCCACTTTCTCTTCTATTAGATTCAGTGTATCTGGTTTTATGTGAAAGTCCTCGATCCACTTGGACTTGAGCTTTGTACAGGGAGATAGGAATGGATCAATTTGCAATCTTCTACATGTAGACTGCCAGTTGAAGCAGCACCATTTGTTGAAGATGCTGTCTTTTTTCCACTGTATGGTTTTAGCTCCTTTGTCTAAGATCAAGTGACCATAAGTGTGTGGGTTCAATTCTGGGTCTTCTATTCTATTCCATTGATCTGCCTGCCTGTCACTGTACCAATGCCATGCAGTTTTGATCACTACTGCTCTGTAGTACAGCTTGAAGTCAGCGAGGCTGATTCTCCCAGAAGTCCTTTTATTGTTGAGAATAGTTTTTTCTATCCTGGGATTTTTTGCTATTCCATATGAATTTGAGAATTGCTCTTTCTAAGTCTATGAAGAATTGAGTTGGGATTTTGATGGTGATTGCATTGAATCTGTAGATTGTTTTTGGCAGTATGGCCATTTTAACTATATTAATCCTGCCAGTCCATGAGCAAGGGAGATCTTTCCATCTTCTGAGGTCTTCTTCAATTTCATTCTTCAGAGACCTGAAGTTCTTGTCATACAGATCTTTCACTTATTTGGTTAGAGTCACACTAAGATATTTTACATTGTTTGTGACAATTGTGAAGGATGGTATTTCCCTAATTTCTTTCTCAGCCTGCTTATCCTTCGAGTATAGGAAGGTTACTGATTTGCTTGAGTTAATTTTGTATCCAGCCACTTTGCTGACGTAGTTTATCAGCTGTAGCATATCTCTGGTGGAGTTTTTCCAGCCGCTTAAGTATACCATCATATCATCTGCAAATAGTGATAATTTGATTTCTTCCATTCCAATTTGTATCCCTTTCATCTCCTTTTGTTGTCTGATTGCTTCAGCTAGAACGTCAAGTACTATATTGAATAGATAGGGAGAGAGAGGGCAGCCTTGCCTAGTCCCTGATTTTAGTGGGATTGCTTCCAGTTTCTCTCCATTTAGTTTGATGTTGGCCACTGGTTTACTCTATATTGCTTTTACTATGTTTAGGTATGCTCTTTGAATTCCTGATCTTTACAAGACTTTTATCATGAAAGGATGTTGAACTTTGTCAAATGATTTTTTAGCATTTAACCAAATGACCATGTGTTTGGTTTTTTTTGGGGGGGGGGAGGTTTGTTTATGTAGTGGATTACATTGATGGATTTCTGGGTATTGAACCATCCCTGCATCCCTGGGATGAAGCCTACTTGATCATGGTGAATGATCATTTTGATGTGTTCTTGGATTCTCTTTGCAAGAATTTTATTGAGTATTTTTGCATCGATATTCATAAGGGAAATTGGTCTGAAGTTTTCTTTTATTGTTGGGTCTTTATGGGGGGTTGGTATCAGTGAAACTGTGGCCTCATAGAATGAATTGGGTAGTGTCCCTGCCATTTCTATTTTGTGGAATAGATTGAAGAGTATTGGTATTAGGTCTTCTTTGAAGTCCTGATAAAATTCCGTACTGAACCCATCTGGTCCTGGGCTTTTTTTGATTGGGAGACTTTTAATGACTGCTTCTATTCCTTTAGGGGTTATGGGACAGTTTAGATGGTTTATCTGATCCTGATTTAACTTTGGTAATTGGTATATGTCTAGAAATTTGTCCATTTCCTCCATATTTTCCAATTTTGTCCCATATAGATTTTTGTATTAGAATCTGATGATTTTTTTAGTTTCCTCAGAATCTATTGTTATATCTCCCTTTTCATTTCTAATTTTGTTAATTTGCACATTTGTCTCTGTGCCCTCTGGTTAGTCTGGCTAAGGGTTTATCTGTCTTATTGATTTTCTCAAAGAACCAGCTCATGGTTTTGTTGATTCTTTGTACAGTTCTTTTAGTTTCCACTTGTTTGATTTCAACCCTTAATTTGATTATTTACTGCCTTCTACTCCTCTTGGGTGTAATAGCTTCTTTTTGTTCTAGAACGTTCAGGTGTCCTGTTAAGCTGCTAGTATATGCTCTCTCAAGTTTCTTTTTGGAGGCATTCAGAGCTATGGGCTTTCTTCTTAACACTGTTTTCATTTTGTCCCATAGGTTTGGGTATGTTGTACTCTCATTTTTGTTAAATTCTAGGAAGTTTTTAATTTCATTCTTTATTTCTTCTTTGACCAAGTTATCATTGAGTGGAGCATTGTTCAGCTTCTATGTGTATGTGGTCTTTCTCTTTTGTTGTTGCCATTGAAGACCAGCCTTAATCCGTAATGATCTGATAGGAGGCATGGGATTATTTCAATCTTCTTATATCTGTTGAGGTTGTTTTGTGACCAATTATATGATCAGTTTTGGAGAAGGTACCATGAGGTGCTGAGAAGAAGGTTTATTCTTTTGATGTAGTATGAAATGTTCTATAGATATCTGTTAAACCCATTTGGTTCATAGCATCTGTTAGTTTCACTGTGTCTCTGTTTAGTTTCTGTTTCCAAGATCTGTCCATTGTTGATAGTGGGGTGTTGAAGTCTCCCACTGTTATTGTGTGAGGTGCAATGTGTACTTTAAGATTTAGTAGAGTTTCCTTTATGAATGTGGGAGCTCTTGCATTGGAGCATAGATGTTCAGAATTGGAGTTCTTCTTGGTAGATTTTTCCTTTGATGAGTATGATGTGTCATTCTTTATCTTTTTTGATGACTTTTGGTTGAACATCAATTTTATCCGATATTAGAATGGCTACTCCAGCCTGTTTCTTCGGGCCATTTGCCTGGAAAATTGTTTTCCAACCCTTTACTCTGAGGTAGTGTTTGTGTTTAACATGGAGGTGTGTTTCTTGGATGCAACAAAATTCTGGGTCCTTTTTATGGATCCAGTCTGTCAGTCTATGTCTTTTTATTGGGGAATTGAGACCATTGATGTTAAGAGATATTAAAGAATAGTAATTGTTGTTTCCTGTTATTTTCGATGTTGTTTATATGTTTGTGCAGCTATCTTCCTTTGAGTTTGTTGAAAGATTACTTTCTTGCTTTTTCTAGGGTGTAGTCTCCCTCCTGTAGTTGGCGTTTTCCATCAATTGTTATTTGTAGAGATGGGTTTGTGGAAACATACTGTGCAAATTTGGATTTGTCATAGAATATTTTTGTTTTACCATCTATGATTGTTGAGAGTTTTGCTGGGTATAGCAGCTTGGGCTGGCATTTGTGTTTTCTAGAGTCTATATGAGATCTGCCCAGGATCGTCTAGCTTTCATAGTCTCTGGTGAGAAGTGTGGTCTAATTCTGATTGGTCTGCCTGTATATGTTACTTGACCTTTTTCCCTTACTGCTTTTAATATTCTTTCCTTATTTTGTGTATTTGGTGTTTTGACTATAATGTGATGGGAGGAATTTCTTTATTGGTCCAGACTATTTGGTGTTCTGTAGGCTCCTTATATATTTATGTTCATCTCTTTCTTTAGGTTAGGGAAGTTTTCTTCTCTAATTTTGTTGAAGATATTTACTGGTTTTTTAAGTTGGGAATCTCTTCTATACCTATACCTCAAGTTCTGTCTTCTCATTGCATCCTAGATATCTTGGATGTTTTGGGTTAGGAGCTTTTTGGATTTTGCGTTTTCTTTGACTGTTGTGTCCATGTTTTCTATGGTATCTTCCTCACCTGAGATTCTCTCTTCCATCTCTTGTATTCTGTTGGTGATGCTTGCATCTATGATTCCTGATTTCTTTCCTATATTCTCTAACTCCAGGGTTGTCTCTTTTTTTGATTTCTTTATTGTTTCTCTTTCTGTTTTTAATTCCTGAATGGTTTTGTTCATTTGTTTGATTGAGTTTTCCTGTAATTCTGACTGCTGTATTGTGCTTTCCTATAATTCTTAAAGGGATTTTTGTGTGTCCTCTTTAAGGGTTTCCAGATGTTTACCTGTGTTCTCTTGTATTTCTTTAAGGGAGTTTTTTATTTCCTTCTTAAAATATTCTATCATCCTCTTGATAAGTGATTTTAAGTCTGAGTCTTCTTTTTCTGGTGGGTTGGGCTATCCAGGGCTGGCTGTGGTGGGAGAGCTGGGTTCTGATGAAGCTAAGTAGTCTTGGTTTCTGTTCCTTGTATTCTTGCCCTTGCCTTTCGCCATCTGGTTATCTCTGGTGTTAGCTGGTCTTTCTCTCTCTTACTGTGGCATGTCTTTTCTGCAAGCCCAAGTGTCAATATTCCTTGGAGACCAGTTCTCTCTGAGAAGAATTTGGGTTTGGAGAGTCGTGGTGCAGGGTCAGCTCTGGGGTGCAGACAGAAACAGGAAGGATCTAATCCCCAGCTGACCCTTGTTTCCTGTGTCCTGATGTCTCGGCTAGAGTCCCTCTGGGTCCAGTGAATTTGAAAAGAAGTGTTGGTCCTGCCTGCGCATAAAGGTGCATTGGCACTCCTGGTATACCAGCTCTCTCCTGGCACCATTTGAGTATGAAGCCCTGTGTCACAGCATCTGCTCTCCTGCCACCGAAAGAAACCAGATCCCTGTCCCTCATTCCCTGTGACCTGGGAATTCCAGGTGGGACCTTCTGAGCAGTCAGGCTTGTCCCCCCTCCTGGAAGGCTCGCTTTCTCTCAGCGCTATTTGGTTATGAGGCCCTGTTGGCCCAGGCAGAGTTCTCCCTCCACAATTGGAAACTGGCAGGCTCTTACGTCCCGGCAGTTCCTCAGTCCCCATATCTGGAGTTCTCCTTCTGCTGGCTTTTTGACATATGTCCAAAAGTTAATTTTCTAAAGATAAATTATCAACATGGGTATTTTCATTTCATATTTTAAATTTTTGAGTGGAAGAGTTATCATTTTTATTAAAAAATGAAATCTAATTTAAGTCATGTAAAATTAAGAGTTGATCACAATTTGGTGCCAATTTTCATAAAATAATAAATGTAATTTTTATAAATCAGCCTACTGTCATTAGGATCAGTGATCTTGTTGAACTCCAAAGATCCCACTGGAAAACCTAAATATAACTCAAGAGGCATTTCAGATACACAAAGTAGTCCCTAACTCCCAACGTATAAATAAACAGTATTTCACAGAATAGTGCTCATTGGGTAAACAGAAATATACTAAACCCACTGTTCTTTGTAACAAATGAAAATATGTAGAACTTGGAGAACTAAGAAGGTTGAAGTTTTCTGTTTGAATTTTATTTATATTTGTGGTTGACATGTAATTATACATATTGAATGCTATATAGAGTGATTTCTTTATTTATGCATACCTGTTAGAATCATCACAAGAGAGATTGGCAAGTCCATTAACAAAATATGTCATTTTGTTTTTAAAATCTCCCACAATCTTTTCCCAGAAAATTTGAAATATACATAGCATTGTGTTTATCTTAGGTGCCACTACACTGTGACTAACACCAAAGCTGATCTCCACTAGTTAACAGTAACATCTTATCTGTTGGCAGTCTTTCCCTTGTGCCTCCCACATTCTACTATTCGGCTCTAAGCTTCTGTTGGTGTTTTCAGATGCCATATGCATGAAATCATGTGGTATTTGTCCTCTTCTGCTGGCCTCTGCCTTAAGAGCCTTCAGGTTCATCCACAATGTCACAGATGACATGGGGTTTTTTTTGTCTTTGACAGCGCAATGATACTCCAGTATGTATACTCCACATTTGCTTTGTTCATATGTTCACTAATGAATGTTTAAGCTTAGGCTGTTTCTTAAGTAGTACACAATAAAGACAAAAATTCTAATGGCCTCTTTAGCACACCTATATCATTTCCTTGGGTTTTATGTCAATTTAGTTAAGCAACATTAATAATTTTCCCATTTTGGTTTTTATTGATGCACCAGTTACAGCACAAGTCACAGGTTGCTTAACATGGATTGGACGCTTAACATGGATTGGACCTTATATTTGACAAGCTAGTAATTGGCTATCCTCATATTTACACCAGTTTTCAGAGTTGAGTATATCTTTCAAGTTTAGTTTTGTGTTTTGAAGGGAGTGAAAACCATTTATACCTTTTCTTCACCAATAGTCTTTATAGTATTTGAAAAGCAACTAATAATGAAGAAGTCTCTAGCTCAGTTCCAACTTACTTTCTCCATATTTTACAAACAATGGAAGGTGTGGTGGTATCTTCAGAAATGGAGTCTAGTTCTCTATATCTTGTGGGTAACTAAATAGACCGACAAGTAACTGTAACCTTTGGCACTCTGGACACTCCCTGACAAATTCCCATAATTCCCATGGTAATATCCCTGCATGGGATGGGAATTGTGTTTAGTAACTTACTATTTCTAAGAGCAGAGTTAACTGAGTCTGTTGAGCTGTTTTATATTTGTTTTTATTTGGGTTACATGATAGGAAGCTTCTACTAGATACAGCTATTGCACAGAGAACTCAAAACAGCATTTACATATATTGGGCATTCACAAGGCTGGCCTTGTCATAGTCATGGAAGAGGGTAGTGTCTCACAGGACCCTGACACTTACTAATGAACAATTTGTTACTGACATATTCTTAGAGAGGGAGAACTTTTGTTATTAGTCAAATACTTGCCTTTGTACCTATTCAATGGATAGCTTCTAATCCATGATCTCACAGATGGCCCTGGTTAAACTCAGGAGGTCATAGAACAAAATGAAGACATTAACATGAAAAAGAAGCCCACAGGAAAGAAACCAGTGTACAAAGGAAATTAGAAAGATGTGGAATGGAGAGAAATGAGAGTGGTCAGTAGGTATCATCTACATGTGTGAAACTGTCAAAGAAGCAATCAAATCAATAAAATAATCTTGTTTTGTTTCAAATTTGGGGAAGAACTTTATATTGTTTCCCATAATGGCTATACTAATTTGCATTTTTATCGAAGCCAATAAGAGTTATTCTTTACAACCTTGCCAGTATTCATTACATTCATCCTTTCAGTTCATAGCATTACTACTGAAGAGAAGCATTAGTCCATGTGATTTAATTTGCATTTCCCCCGTGGCTTTTAATATTGAGCATTTTGTCCCATCTGTTGGCCATGTACTTGTCTCTTTCTAATAGATGAATAATGAAGCTACTCAACACTAAAATATTATTTTAATTCTTGAGAATTTTTGTACAATGTATTTTGATCCTTGTCACCTATTTATCCCTCCTCCTCCAAGATCCACAGACCTCATTTCTACACAACTCTGTGTTCTCTTTTAAAAAAGACAAAAGAAGAAGAAAGAACAGAACAGAATAGAAAATCATTGAATCTAAACTGTGTTGCCTATATACTCCCAATACAAACACATTCACTGAATCATGATCACCTTACCAATGTCCATACTCTTAAAGGAAATGACTCTCCCTTTCCCAGCAACTGTCAGTTGCCAGTATCTCACAGTGGAATGCCAGTGAACAATTTTCTCACTTTATCCTGACCTGAACAACTTTGGGACTTCCCTGACAGGATAGAAGAGAGAATGAAAAAAGAAAGACAAACACACTGCCTCAAAAGCTGACATCCTGTGGTCCATGTGCTCTCAGAGAGGTATCCCAGCAACATTTTATTCATCTAAATGAAAGAGAAAGGTTTTTTGTATCCACCTGAACAAGGAGACATGGTTACCTTATAAAGATGAACAAGGAGTTTGATTTAGCAGAACTCAGTAGGAGGTCTCTGTAGAGGATCAAACTCAGGGTATTAACATCCAGAAGGAGGAAGCTGAGATTGGTCTTTTCTGTACACATTTTCATCATCTCTATGCTACCAGGGAAGGCTATGTCATTGTCCTGAGCCTGACCTGAGAAAGACTTTGCCATTCTTGCTGTCTGAGGCATAGACATGGCAAATGCTTTTGTCAGCAACTCACATTAACTGAGGATTTAATCTGCTCCATATACTCTCTTATGCTTTAGCTTCCTCAGTTCTTGTGCATGCTGTCACAGCTTACTATGAGTTCATACAATCGACTTCTCTGTTCTATGTAGTAAACACAGTATTGTTATAATCATCTGCAGTATTTGGCTCTTATATTTTTTTTTTCTTCTCTTTGTCTGCAATAATCTCTCAACCATTTTGGGCTAATCACTACAAAGTTTATTATTCCAGCATACTCACAATCTATTGAAAAAGTAAATTTCTCTAATGAGGATCTAATGATGCAATAACATATGATGGTTTGTGTATATTCAGCCCCAGGAGTGGCACAATTAGATGTGGCCCTGTTAGAGTAGGTTTGTCACTATGGCTGTGGGCTTTAAGAAACTTATTCTGGATGCCTGGAAGGCAGTCTTTGACTAGCAGCCTTCAGATGAAGATGTAGAACTTATCAGTTAGATCTGACTACACCATACCTGCCTCAATGCTCCTATGCTCCCACCTTGAAGATAATGGACTGAACCTCTCAACCTGTAAGCCAATCCCAATTAAATGTTGTCCTTATAAGAGTTGCCTTGTTCTTGGTGTCTGTTTAGAGCAGTAAAACCCTAACTAAGACAATTAGTAGGCCAATAAAAGGAGGTTTAACAGTATGTTCTTTGAGCAGAATAATAGTAGTAAGTTCTACCCTAGAGCCGATGATCTTTCATGGCAGAGGGGTTTGGATACAATAACTGCTGGGTACATTTTCCAGTTTGTCAAATGAGCCTTATATCTAAGCAGAGAGTACTTGATTACTTCCAAAACATTCATGCCACTATTGCACCTGTAGACATATTGTGCAAGGCTGTTCAATATTGTAATTCACAAGGTTTAGGTCTGGTAAGATTGATGATTTTTCTCCACTGATAGAGTACATAGCATCTTCTAGAACGATGAAAGCTAGCCAATAGCGATGAAGTTTCCAGGATAGTACCATCTTGATTTCCTCATGCCCTGTGACCGAAGAATTTGGAATCATCAACAATATGATCTTCTTAACAAGTTCTGGAGGTCAACCAAGAGAAATAGCAATAGTCTATAATGTTTGGGGTCTAAGAGACATTACTGCCCAATAATTCAAAAAGAGGTATACCATTCATGTCTATGTGTTTCGTATTTATTGGTCTGTGGTGTTTATGAGGAGCACTGACACACTCCTATTGGATAACACTATTTTGACTGTTTTAAACATGTTGATGTGTGTATTTAGTGTACTACATGAAAGACACTATTCCTAAAACTACTTCATTTTAAGAATGTGGCCAAAAGATACACACTGTAAGAAAAAAATGCCATCTTCAATACATTGAACTGATAAAATTAGATAGCTATACATAAAAGAAAATTATTAAATCTTTTCTATCACTTTGAACAAACACAATTTCAAATGGATCAAGGACAAGAATGTAAGACTCCTTATCCAGAATGTGAGAGAAGAGAAAGCAGAGAATAGGTTTGAATTCATTTCTGAACAAAACCCTGATAGTATGGGCACTAAGTCATTGACAAATGGAAATTCATAAAAAAAAAACACACACAGACACAGATTCTATATCACAAAGTAAATTACCATTTAAATTTAAAAACCATCCTGCAGAATGGAAAAATCTTAACATCTAAATATCTGGCAGAGGATTAGTATCTAGAATACACAAAGAACTAAAAATCAAAGCACAAGAAAACAATCAGTTTAAAACTGGAGCATAGAACTATGAAGTATAAATGGCTGCAAAATATTTTCCATTTATTCATTCATTTAACATCCCAATTACAGACCCTCTCTCCTCCCAGTCCCCCTGCAGTCAAGTTACTGCAGGAATAGCTACATTCAGTCCCAAAGAGGCTAGACAATACAGCCCATTAGGGGAACAGGATTCACAGCCAGACAACAGAGTCAGGGATAGTATGCACTCTAGTTGTTGGGGGGTTGCTGAATGAAGATCAAGCTGCACATCTGCTACATATGTGCGGAGGACCTAGGTCCATCCCATGTATGATCTTTGGTTAGTGGCTCTGTCTCTAGGAACCTCCAAGGGTTCAGGTTAATTGAGTCTATAAGTCTTGTAGTAAAATTCCTATTCCTCCAAGTTTCTCAATCCTTCCTCCAACTCTTCCACAAGATTCTTGGTGCTAGATTTAATGTTTGGCTCTGGATCTCTACTTCTGTATCAGTCAGCTACTGGATAGAGCCTCTTAGAGAACATTTATGCTAGGCGCTGGTCTGCAAGCATAACAGTGTATTATTAATAGTGTCAGAGATTGGTTCTTAACTATGGGAAGGGTCTCAAGTTGGGCCAATAAGTGGCTGGCCTTTCCCTTAGTCACTGCCCCTCTTTGTCCCTGCACTTCTTGTAAGCAGGACAAATTTTGTGTCTAAGGTTTTGTGGGTGGATTGGTGTCCATAATTTTCCACTGGCAGCCCTGCTTAGCAACAGAAGGTAGTCACTTCAGGGTCCATATCACCCACTGCTAAGATTCTCATAGTCACTCTCATAGACCCCCTGATATTTGTCATATCCTAGAGGTACCTCCCACTGATTCCCATTCACTCTTCTGGCCCTCTTTCATCAGCTTTCCCTATTTCAGACCTGCACACACTCCACCATTGTTTCCATCCCCGACTCCTTCCTTATCCAATTTCCTCCATCCATCCATTTCCAATGACTATTTTCTTTCCCCTTCTGAGGAAGATTCAAGCATTCTCCCTTGAATCATCTTTGTTATTTAACTTCTCTGGGTCTGTGGATAGTTGAGTGAGCATCCTGTACTTTATGGCTAATATCCTCTTATAAGTGAGTACATATCATGCATGTATTTTTGGGTCTGGGTTACCTCATTCTGTGTGGTATTTTCTACTTCTATCCATTTGCCTACATAATCCATGATGTCCTTATTTTTAATAGTTGAGTCATTCCCATTGTATAAATAAACATTTTCTTTATCCATTCCACGATTGAGAGTCACCTGTTTTGTTTTTTGGGTTTTTTGTTTGCTTGTTTGCTTGCTTGCTTGTTTGTTTGTTTTTTGTCTTTTTTTCCCCATTTTCTGGCTACTATAATAAAGCTGCTATGGACATAGTGGAACAAGTGTCCTTCTGGTATGGTGGAGTGTCATTTAGATATATGCCCAAGAATAGCATAATTATGTCTTGAGATAGAACTATTGCTACTTTTCAGACTGATTGTACAAGTTTGCACACCCACCAGCAGTACATGAATGCATTTCCCTTGCTCCACATCCTCACCAGCATGTGATACCGCTTGAGGTTTTTTATCACAGTAATTCTGATGGGTGTGAGGTAAAATCTCAGAGTTTTGATTTCAATTTCCCTGATAACAAGAATGTTGAACATTTTATTTAAGTGTTTCTGGGCCATTTGAAATTTCTCTGCTGAGAACTCTCTGTTTAACTCTGTACACATTTTTTTTTAAGTTGGGTTATTTTGTTTGTTAGTGTCTAACTTCTTCAGTTCTTTATAAATTTTGGGTCTTAGCTCTCTTTTGAATATAGAGTTGGTAAAGATCTTTTGCCATTCTATAGTGAAAAAATATTTTTTAAATGTTTATCTATCAGGGAAATGCATTAAAGGGTACTTTGAGATTTCATCTTAATACTATCAGAATAAAAAAAAGAAAGACAGAGATGTTGGTGAAGCTATTGAGGAAAAGAAACATTTATTCACCATTGATAGAAGTGCAAAACAAGTGACACTATATAGAGAGAGGGGTGTGTGTGTGTGTGTGTGTGTGCATGTGTAGATTTTTGACAACAAGCCAGAGATAGTTCTATATGATCTAGCTACACCACTCTTGGACATACACCCAAAGGAGTCCAGGGAAAGGTTTTCCCATTCATGTCTATTTCTGCTTTGTTTATACTATTTGGGAAATAAAGAGTCTAGATATCCATCAAGTGGAGAAAGAATAATGAAAATGTGGAGTAGTAATGGTATGTATTATTATTATTGGAAGGATTGTGGAAGGGGGTAAATGGGAGCAGAGAGCAGGATGTAAAGTTAAGAAACTTAAATTTAATTTAAAAATGTTAATAAAAGAGAAAAAATGAAAATCACAGGTAAGTGGATAAAAAAGGAACCAATCATTTCAAGTGGGGTAACCCAGACCCAGAAAGACAAAAGTCATTATACTATTTTCTTATGCATAGATGCTTTCTTTAAATTATTTTATATGCCATTTTATTTGGGAGGAATTCCCATAATTGAGGTCAGTAAGTTACTAAGTATAAAGAACATGTGATTGGAATAAGTAGGAGATTTCTTTAAAAGAAAGGAAAGGAAAAGAAAGAAAGAAAGATAAAGAAAGAAAGAGTGGTATAAAGACAAATAATGGAATAGGGTGGGTTAATTGAGGTAAGGCATGAGAGGCCAAGTTACAGGAAGGATTTTTTTTTTCTTCTGCATTTAGTCTAGCATTTTATTTTTTTCATACTTTATTTACATTTCAAATGTTTTCCCCTTTCTAGATCTCTGTTTTGGAACCTCCCAGTTTCCTTGCCCCTCCCCCTGCCAATATGGGGGTATTCTCCGACCCACCCACCCACCCACTCTCATCTTCCCTCCTTGGCATTCTCCTATACTGGTGGATCTAACACTCTCAGGCCCAAGGGCCTCTCCTTCCCCTGATGGCTAACAAGACCCTACTCTGCAGCATATGTGACCAGCACCATGAGTCCCTCCATGTGTATTCTTTGCTTGGTGGATCAGTCTCCAGGAGTATCAGGGGATCAGGCCAGTTACCACTGTTGCTGGCTTCCTGGGAATGCAAACTCCATCAGCACCTTCAGTCCCTTCTCCAAGTCCTCCATCTGGGACTTCACATTCAGCCCTAGTGTTGCTGTGAAGTGACTCTTGGGTATTTCGAACTTTTGGGCTAATAACCACTTAACAGTGAGTACATACCATGTTCATTCTTTTGTGACTGTGTAAACTCGCTCAGGATTATATTCTCAAGATCCATCCATTTGTCTGCGAATTTCATGAAGTCATTGTTTTTAGTAGCTGAGTAATATTCCATTGTGTAAATGTACCACATTTTCTGTATCCATTCCTCTGTTGAGGGACATCCGGGTTGTTTCCAGCTTCTGGCTATTATAAATATGGCTGCTATGAACATAGTGGAACATGTGTCTTTATTACATGTTGGAGTATCTTCTGAGTATATGCCCAGGAGTGGTATAGCTGGGTCCTCAGGTAGTATTATGTTCATTTTTCTGAGGGTCCACCAAATTGCTTTCCAGAGAGGTTGTATCAGCTTGCATTCCCACCAGCAATGGAAGAGTGTTCCTCTTTCTCCATATCCTCGCCAACATCTGCTGTCACTTGAGTTTTTGATCTTAGCCATTCTGACTGGTGTGAGGTGAAATCTCAGGGTTGTTTTGATTTGCATTTCCCTGATGACTAAGGATGTTGAACATTTCCTTAGGTGCTTCTCGGCCACTCAAGTTTCCTCAGTTGAGAATTCTCTGTTTAGCTCTCTTCCCCATTTTTTGATAGGGTTATTTGGATCTCTGGGGTCTAGCTTCTTGAGTTCTTTGTATACCTTGGATATGAGCCCTCTATCAGATGTAGGATTGGTAAAGATCTTTTCCCAATCTGTAGGTTGCCATTCTGTCCTATTTACAGTGTCCTTTACCTTACAGAAGCTTTGTAATTTTATGAGGTCTCATCTATTAATTCTTGATCTTAGAACAAAAGCCATTGGTGTTCTGTTCAGGAACTTTTCCCCTGTGTTCTTGTGTTCCAGACTTTTCCCCACTCTCTCTTCTATTAGATTCAGTGTATCTGGTTTTATGTGGAGGTCCATGATCCACTTGGACTTGATCTTTATACAGGGAGATAGGAATGGATCAGTTCATAATCTTCTATATGTAGACTGCCAGTTGAACCAGCCCCATTTGTTGAAGATGCTGTCTTTTTTCCACTGGATGGTTTTAGCTCCTTTGTCAAAGATCAAGTGACCATAAGTGTGTGGGTTCAATTCTGGGTCTTCAATTCTATTCCATTGATCTACCTGCCTGTCACTGTACCATACAGTTTTTATCACTACTGCTCTATAATATTAGCTTGAAGTCAGGGAGGCTGATTCCCCCAGAAGTCCTTTTATTGTTGAGAATAGTTTTTGCTATCCTGGTTTTTTTGTTATTCCATATAAATTTGAAAATTGCTTTCTAATTCTATGAAGAATTGAGTTGGGGTTTTGATGGTGATTGCATTGAATCTGTAGATTGCTTTCAGCAGGATAGCCATTGTAACTATATTAATCTTGCCAATCCATGAGCATGGGAGATCTTTCCATCTTTTGAGGTCTTCTTCAATTTCTTTCTTCAGTGACTTGAAGTTCTTGTCATATAGATCTTTCACTTGTTTGGTTAGAGTCACATCAAGATATTTTATATTGTTTGTGACAATTGTGAAGGGTGTCATTTCCCTAATTTCTTTCTCACCCTGTTTATCCTTCAAGTATAGAAAGGATACTGAAGAACTATTAAGATCTAACAAAGTCTTTTTAAAAACTCATATGGAAATCTACTGCTACAGAAATGTCTCTTTTTTATAATTATGTTTTCTGATGAAATCTCTAGCTTCTTGAAAAATAAACAGTCTGTCAGATATATAGTTTGAAAGGAATTTCTCCTATTCTGTAGACTCTCTCTTATATCTGCTAACCATTGCTTTTGTTGTATAGGTTCTTAGCTTTTTAGAGTCAAATTTGTCTGCCTTTGCTTTTGTGGTATGTTGCTTTGCAATGTTAACTAAAACCACTCCTGCTCAGAACCATGTTCTCTGGTGTTTCACTATTTTCCAGTATTGCTTTTTAGACTTACAACTCTCTCCCAAATTTTATTTTGAATTGAGTTTTACACATGCACTGGTTTTATCTTTTGTATGTGGGTATCCAATCTCCTAAGAAACATTTACTGAGGATGAAATTCTATCTACTCTCTGGGTTGTTAGTCCATTTGTAAAAACCAATTAATCATAAACATGTGGACTTATTTCTATGTCTATTCTGTTCCATTGCCCTTGGTGCCTCTTTCTTTCTGTCTTTCTTTCTTTCTTTCTTTTTGTTTTTGCTGTTACATTTGTGAGTTACTTTTACAACTATAAAAATAAGAGAGTACTCTATAGAATTATACAAATTGCACATGCAAGAATACACACACACACACTCACATAAATAAATAAATGAACAAACATAAATTCAAAGTTTTGATTTAGGTAATTGAAAATTAGTTTTTATTTTACTAAATTTCCCATTATTTCATACTGAAAATCCAAGCTGGGAATGTGGTCCAGAGGTAAAGATTGCCTAGTATATTCAGAGCTCTACGATCAGCAAGACTAAATTAAATGTATTAGGTATGGTAGCACATTTTAATAATGTCAACACTGAGGAAACCAAAAGAAGTATGTAGGTTAAAAGTCAGCCAAAGTGCATTTTGAAGACACATTGGGTTACATATCAACATCCTTAATTTAAACAAAACAAATGAATAAATAAGTAAAACCTTGATAATCATTTCACCAAGATGAATATCCAAGCCATAGTCATTATCAATGTATAATATACTTAAGTACAAGTTATATATGTCACTTGAGAGAAGCTACTAATGAAGATTTTTGGCCAATTCTTGTTACCGTGACATGGCATCTGGCATACATACCTTTTTAGTCATCTTTCTTTCCCCTCTGAAAACACATTGACTGACTTGAGGGACCACAAGACTTACACAATTTAGAAGACACCTCTTAGTACTAGCAATAAATTTATGAACCACTTCTTAATATCCATAGCTTTTCAGAAAGCTTCAGCTCCAGCTGTGTCCCTTTTGTTCCATGCCAGACACATCCTTACTCCCACACACTCCAGGTCCCTGACCTGTTTAAACTCGTAAGTGTGCTCTTTCGTCTTCATTTAGTCTCTTTCACAAGTTACAGGAAATGTATTCAATTCTGGCCTCCCAGATATTGGCATTTGGTTCCTCTCACTGCTGTTCCTCTCATGCTAGGGAATCCGGAAGATGGGGATTCCCATTCCCAGTCTCTCCCTGAGGAATGTTGCATGGAATTATCCATGTGTGTATAAATATCTACAACCCCTCACAAAGAGTATGTCTTATTTATTGTTTACAAAATGTCTTTGCATGTTTCCTTTTTCTCTGAGTCTATAGGCTTCATACTGCAGCCATGTCTTCTCTACCTGGGTGTCTCCTTGAACTTGACCCAGAATACTGGTTACAATAATACTTATGATCTAGAAAAAAATTCCAAATTTCAGCAATAACTTTATATGCTACATTTTGGGGGTGGTTTTCTCCTGGGTTCTGTGGTTGGAAAATTATAATGCAAAAGGTTGTTGGCATTCTTTTGATTTATGTTTCATTACTCTTTAATAAAACCTCATCCTAAAGGAGGAACCACCATTAATATTTAACCCTGTTAGTACTAAAGATTGCTAAGCAAATATTTTAATATATCAGTCTGTAAGCCAGGAAATATACCAACAGTAATATCTCAAAATATTCGTTGTTTTTTTTCTCACAAACATTTTTTAAAAGTTTAGTGTAACACACACTCATACACAAAAGTTCTTTTGGTAATGAAAGCTTAACTACTTTTAAAGTTTGTTTTTCCAATACTGTTTCCATTTGTTACCTTCATGTAAAATAGTCACCATTTTCCATGGGAATGTTCTTCAGCATCTACAGGTAGAGGTACTAAATTTTGTGAATAACACATTTTTTTCTTCCATATTCATATTTGTTTATGATAAAATTCAATTTATATATTTGATATTATAAGAGGTTAACAACAACTAGTAATAAATAAGTCAAGTACTATAATTTATTGTAATAAAAGTTACATGAAAGTGATCTCTCTATATTCCAAATGAACATTTATTAGTGTCTTTGGACTGTGATTGACTGTGGATAATTTAACTGATGGATCATGTAGTCATGGACTGTGTACATTACTACCATCTCAGTTCTGCTCATCTGGGGCAGATTATATAACCAGGAATGTTTTCATTTTCTACATATTCAGAAATAAAATTTTGGAAAAATTATTTGTATAATTATCTTTGGCCAAAGACACACTTCTTTTAGAAGACTAGATAATTGATAATGATAATTGACCTAAGTATCAAGGCAAAGTGTGGAAACCCTTCCCCATTCCCACTCTGATCTTTTTAAAAAGACATAAGGAATAGGTATAAATGGAACTCACATGCTTTTGAAGTTCATATCAATCTTCAAACACAGAAGTTATGTATACCCTTCAATCAAAGTGAAAATTATAACCCTGAGCTGCATTTCTATCAGACAGAAGCAAATGTTGTGATTTCTGAACTGAAATCAAATTTAACTGGAATGATTCAATAAAATGATGGTATCATTATGAATTTTGCAGTTTTTCTTAAGGTTTGATTAGTTAAGACACCTGAGTTGAGAAATGACTGCTGTGAGATACTTCAAAGCAGGCTTGGAAACTTTGATTAAATATTTATGTTAAATGTAGATGATTTAAAATGTGTTCCAATCAAGACACTACCAACCTAGATATGCAGCTATATCAATTTAAGTGTCAGTTTAAGGCAGTCTAATTTGAGGTTCACCTAACTTTGGAGAGGAAGCCATTCTTCAAATAGAGTTTGACAATCTTTATTTGCGTGGTAATATTCAAGGACCTTAAGATGTAAGAATTCTCCCCAACTACAAAAAATTATGAACAGAAATGAGATGGGGCTTTTCTCTGTGCCCCTCCTCCTGTTGACAACAGTGTATCATGTGATATCTTTTCTCTCGTAAATATAATTTCAAAAAGACATTTTAGGGCAAGTCTACTTGCTAATATTTCCTTTTATAAATGTTTTCAACTTTTCTCTGATCCCTGATTATTTGACAATGAATGTATTTATTCAACTAAAACTAATCCAACAGGCTATATTTTGAACTAGCTAAATCTCCAATATACTTGCATTAGTATTCTAAGGAACAATATTAGTAGTTATCAATTAATTAACTTAGTGTCTTCATAGGCATGTTTGTTTTTCTCCTTTAATCTTTCCAACTCCCCACCATATTCTTTGGATAATCACCTTTTAGGAAATGCTTGGACAGTTCCTTCAACTGCCAAAATCTGCTAATGCTTGCATTCCTTATACAAGATATCACAAAGTTTAAGTCTTCACATCCTCCCTCATACATGAAGTCATCTTCAGATGAATAGCAATGACTGATACAGTGCTGTCCTGTTGTGCTGCTATTTACAATGAGAACAAAGAACCTGTCATCTATAAGCATACACACGTACAAATTGTTTTCCTAAATATTTTTGACCCCCAGTTAATTGAATCCATAGATGCAGAGGTTCAGATATGGTGAACTGAATGCATTGTCCATGCTGTTTGCTGCCTGCTTGTACATTTTCCCCAAGTTCCCTGTCTAATCCTAGCTTCATCTCAGGCCCTAAAGCCCTATTTTCTCTCACTCCAGTATTCACAGCCATGTGTACTTCTTGTCAATCATAGTCTCTATGCACGGTTGTAGAGCTATGAGATCTCAAGTAAATTTTAGTTAATGTGAATCGACATTCAGAACTTTACATATATATAAATGGACATTTTATAGTTTTAGCTTTTACATTCTATAATAGAGGTATGTAAATACTCCAGTTTTACTGGAGGAACAAAAGGTATGTGCTTTCTTTATAAAATTCAAGTAACAGATTTTTTTTCTTAAAGTGAAAACAGATGGAACTAGAAAATATCATCCTGAGTAAGGTAACACAGACCAAAAGGATATGCATAGAATGTACTCATGAATATGTGGATATTATCCAAAAAGTACAGAATACACATAAATATAACTTGCAGACTAGATGAGCTCAAATAGATGGAAGGCCCAAGTGTGAATACTTCAATCCTACTTAGAAGGAGGAACACAATAACCACTGGAGGCAGAGGTATCCGGGAGAGAGAGTGGAGGCAGGGAAAGGGGACAGAATCATGTATGGGGGAGAGAAGAGAGAAGCCCAGGGGTCCAGGAGAATAAATGGAGCAACAAGGGGCAACCTCTGGAAAGTCCTAGAAATTTGAGATGTGAGAGGCTCCCAGGACTCAACGGGAATGAGCTTAGCCAAAATATCCAACAGTGGGGAATGGAACCTGAAGAGACCACCTCCAGTAGATATACATGGCCCCCAGGTAAGGCACAAGGCAACGTACCCATCTTCAATTTTTTAATATAGAATTGTTCCTGTATAAAGGAAATGCAGTGATAAAATGGAGCAGAGACTGAGACAAAAGCCATGCAGTGACCAGGCAAATTTGGGATCCATCCCATGCATTAATAACCGCAAACCCTGACTCTATTACTGAAATCACGTTGTGCTTGCAGACAGGAGCTTAGCATGGTTGTCCTCTGAGAGGCCTCTAATGAGCAACTGATTGAGACACTTATAGCCAACCACTGGGATGAGGTTGGAGACCCCTATGGAAGAGTTAGGGGAAAGACTGAAGGAGCTGAAAGGGAAAGCAACTCCAAAGGATGAACAACAGTATCCACTAACCAGGACCCCTCAGAGCTCCCAGAGACTGAGCTACCAACCAAATAGTATACATGGGCTGGTCCGTGGCCCCGGGCACATATGTAGCAGAGGAATGCCTTGTCTGACTTCAGTGGGAGAGGATATGCCTAATCCTGTAGAAACTTGATGCCCCAGAAAATGTGGATGCCTCTGAGAGTAAGTAGGGGAGCGCCCTCTCTGAAGCAAAAGATAGTGGAATAGGGTGAAGAACTCTGGGAGAGGAGACTGGGAAGGAGGGCAACATTTGGAATGTAAACAAATAAAATAATTTAATTTAAAATATAATGAAGTGGAAAAAGAAGGATGCCTAAATTTATCTTCACTCTCTCAAGAGGAATAGGTGTTAAAAGGGTACTACATAGAAAATCTCTTCCTCTGAGGGAATCCTAGGAATCCTATCCCTGGTAAATGAGCTATTGGCAGCTGATGACAACTGGAGAGTGGGGAAGAGTCAACTTTTTCAGGGGTGGTCATTGCCAGGTTGCCCTTGCTCAAGTAAATTACTTCATAGTCATATACATCCAGACAGCACTAACTGAACTCAGGAGAAATAAATGTGGTGGGAATAGAAAAATAAAATTCCTTTCTAGATATTTCTTCTTCCATTCCTTGCAAATTGAATAATGGTTTCTGGTAGAAGGACATGTACAGTGTCCCTGCATGTGTAACTCTGTTTTGCTGTACTTATTCATTTATCAAACTTGACCTGAAATACTATTTCTTTAAAATTAAGCTAGCTGTGAAGAGATATTATTTGATCCCCAAATTATTAGATAAACTAGGTTATTTAAGTAGAACACACACACACACACACACACACACACACAAATTTTGACTAATTTAATTGAAAATATATCTTGAGACAATACTATTGTCCTCTTTTATACTATTTCCATTTTTATCTGGTGGCATTATTGATGCTCTCTGAAACAAGGGTCTTTTATTTTTTTTCAATACTTGAACAATCTTTTGCACTGCTTCTTCACGATTTTAATTTATATATAATTTTGATTTCCTTGGCCTTGAATTAAAATTGCATAAATCTTCAACTTTTCTTCTCTGGTTATTGCTTCAGCTTTCAGATACTCCAAATAAAATATTGCAGGAAGAAAAATTTTATTACCCTGGTCCCAAGCCAAAATTTGCTTTTTTTTTTCTTGATACTTTATTTACATGTCAAATGTTTCCCCCTTTCCACATCTCCCCTTTGGAACCTCCCTATTCCCTCCCATTTCCCCTGCCTCTATAGGGGTATTCACCCACCCACTCTCGGCTTCCCTCCTTGGCATTCTCTTATATTGGGGCATCTAACACCCTCTGGCCCAACGGCCCTTCCTTCCCCTGATGGCTAACAAGACCCTCTTCTGCCACATTATGTGGGCAGCACCATGGTTCCCTCCATGTGTATTCTTTGGTTGGTGGTCCAGTCTCCAGGAGCATCGAGGGGTCAGGCCAGGCCAGTTGCCACTGTTGCTCTCTCCCTATAACTTGCTTTTTAAGACTTACCTGTGTCTTTATCACATGTTGGAGCATCTTCTGGGTATATGCCCAGGAGTGGAATAGCTGGGTCCTCAGGTAGTAATTTTGTTCATTTTTCTGAGTGTCCGCCAAACTGATTTCCATAGAGGTTGTATCAGCTTGTATTCCAACCAGCAATGGAGGAGTGTTCCTCTTTCTCCAAATCCTCACCAACATCTGCTGTCATGTGAGTTTTTGATCTTAGCCATTCTGACTGGTGTGAGGTGGAATCTCAGGGTTGTTTTGATTTGCATTTCCCTGATGACTAAAGATGTTGAACATTTCTTTAGGCGCTTCTCAGCCATTCGAGTTTCCTCAGTTGAGAATTCTCTGTTTAGCTCTCTTCCCCATTTTTAAATAGGGTTCTTTGGATCTCTGGAGTCTAACTTCTTGAGTTCTTTGTTGTATATATTAGATATTAGCCCTCTATCGGACATAGGATTGGTAAAGATCTTTTCCCAATCTGTAGGTTGCCATTTTGTCCTATTTACAGTGTCCTTTGCCTTACAGAACCTTTGTAATTTATGAGATCCCATTTGTTGAGATGCTCCAACATGTAATAAACACACATGTTCCACTATGTTCATAGCAGCCATATTTACAATTGCCAGAAACTGGAAAAAAACCAAATGTCCCTCAAAAGAGGAATGGATACAGAAAATGTGGTAAATTTACACAATGGAATACTACTCAGCTATGAAAAACAATGACTTCATGAAATTCACAGGTAAATGGATGGAACTTGAAAATATCACCCTGAGTGAGGTAACGCAGTCACAAAAGAATGAACATGGTATGTACTCACTGATAAGTGGTTATTAGCCCAAAAGTTCGAAATACCCAAGAGTCACTTCACAGCAACAGTAGGGCTGAGTGTGAAGTCCCAGATGGAGGACTTGGAGAAGGGACTGAAGGAGCTGAGGGAGTTTGCAGCCCCAGGGAGGGAGCAACAGTGTTAACTGGCCTGACCCCTTGATACTCCCAGAGACTGGATCACCTACCAAAGAATACACATGGAGTGACCCATGGTGCTGGCCACATATGTGGCAGAGGAGGGTCTTGTTAGACATCAGGGGGAACAGAGTCCTTTGGGCCTGAGAGTGTTAGATCCCCCAGTATAGGAGAATGCTAAGGAGTGAAGATGAGAGTGGATGGGTAGGTGAGTGGGGGAATACCTCCATAGTGGCAGGGGAATGGGGAGGGAATGGGAAGCTTCCAAAGGGGAGATGTGAAAAGCAGGAAACATTTGAAATGTAAATAAAGTATGAAAAACAAACAAACAAAATGACTTACCTTGAATCCCACAAGATCAAATGACCACTACTGCCTATGACATAAGGATACAGGATGGTGAGGCTGGCCACTATCTTCCCTGTGAAAATAGGAAGTGTGAGAATTAATAACAGTGATGTGTTGTCTAAAATGTGTTAGAAAGTTGCTGCTGGGAAGGCACACTGTGGATGGTGTTAACATTTGCTTGGCTCTGATCCACTATTAGTGTGACATTAACACATTAATGTCATTTCAACCTTTAGCCCCAGAAACGCATAACTTGCTAGCAGAGAGAACACTGTGTGTACTTAGTTGGGCTCCCACTACTACAAGTTTCAGAGGGCTCTCTTTGATGCCTTAGGTATAGTTCCCTTATGCACATATTGCTTGAAGAAAGAGAGGACAGTACATATTCTCTTTCATTAAGGTTTTTAGTCTAGTATTGAGTATAACTCCTACTAATACAACAAATATGACTCCCCTATCCTTTCAAGAGAGTTTAAGAAGTGTAAACTCTCACTGTGTCATCACAGGTCCAAGGCTTGTCTACAAAATGTAAGTATGGGTAAATATATGATATTTATTCTCACTGTCTCACTCATCATATTAATATGCTTTAATAATGATACTAATAATTTATAACATAACTATTTATATATAAAATACCTCTCTTGTAAATCTGTATAATTTCAAGTCCTATAAATAATTCATATCAAGTAATCAGAAATCTAGAACTTTTTTAAAAGAGCTACACAGCTAAATTATTTTTTAAAAATAACTTTAGTGAAGGCCATGTGCTATGCATATTAGTTTGCCCGAGGACTTGAACTACAAGAAATCTAATACAATTTCAAGATGCAATTTGGATTTCATGTAATGGAACAGAAGTATCTTACTCCATTTTAAGATACTGACTTTTATCCAGAATATTCTGCTCCAGCGTTGTAACTTAGGTAAGAGAAGGATGAAGTGAATTCTTTTTAATTCAGTGAACAAAGTGAAGGAGGGTGAGGTTTATGGAGCTGATAAAGGAACAAACAAAAGGAATTAAATAATGCTTGCCAAGTTCTAATGATAGGAAACTAAAGCCATACAATACAAATTGACCACTACATGTGATTAAACCTAATTTTCTTTTATTGCTCAATGCTGTCACCATAACTCTGATTATATGTCTACAACATTCCAATACAGTAAGTGTGCATTATAAGGTGGAAACCAAGCATGTAATTTTAACATATTTCTTCTTTGCACACATTTAATGAGATTTTTAAATGATAATGTTTTTCTTTCTCATATAGTGTTTGGCAGTAACAATTCATTAATGAGATGTTGATATCAAGATAGTAGAGTTTTAAGATCTTATCAGAAAGTTTATTTTCCACAGTTGTGTACTGGAAAATAAAACCAACTATAATCTCTTGGAATGTCCTTGGCTTCCATGTGTCCCTATTTCTTATGTATTTAGTCATTGGTGATGTTAAGTGTGGTGTAATTGTTATTTAATTTAAATAACTGGAGAGCCATATTTAAAATTTTTTTCTCTTTGGCCAACTCTGCAACAACTTGTTCTGCTATTATAGCAAATAGATGTCCTAACTGGTCCTGATACCACTTGATGCATGCGTAGACACTTCACATATTCCTCTAAGTCAATAAGCTCCAAGATTATTGACCATTTATATTTTCATTCAGCCATCTGAGATGTTGAACAAATGGTTATTCAAACAGAATATATTTTGCCTTAGGGATTCAATCAACCAGATTGAAATAAATTATAATGAAATAAATTATATTGACGTGAAATAAGTATGATTATGATGGTATTATTTTCTTATCTTGTTATCCTAAATATATTTTATACAATACTGGCATCTAAGAAACTAACAAACCAATACCTAGTCCATGACAAAATGAACCAAATGACAACAAAACAATCATGGTCACCTAAAAGTCTTAAAGCAAGCATCTTCTTAATTATCTAGGTACATGTTGACTAAGTAGAAACTCAATTTTTTGCATTAAATGAGAGTTAGCAAATGTGTTTGAGAGTTCATGATTAAAATATATTTGTAGAATTTCATGTCAGCTTCCTTGATACTATTTACCTCTCTGTGCTCTTTCCAACACAACAGTTTCCCGTGATTTACAAGGCCACATTTATCATCACGTCCAAAGTTTAAAAAAATCTTTTCATCTATTTTCTACAAATTTGTAAACCTTGATCATTTATATTTTTTTTTTTACAGAAGGTGTGGAGAATAGACAGAAAGTAAAAGAAATATAAATAGATCTAAGCCTACGAGGAGATGAAAGAGTTCATTGGAAAGTCTGTGTACACTGATCATCATAAACCTGGGCATAGTGACCTCTCAGATGGTAAGGACCACTTTTTTGAGATAATTAGAGACTCCAAAATCATACATGATTTCTTTTTCTACTTCCTAAAATGAAATTTTATGTATATTTTGACTCATTAGAAAATTTTTGATCTGTAGCACCAACAGGAATACCATTTCCTTTGATAATTACCTTTACCTTGGGAAATGATTAGTTCTTCTGGAACTCTGTAGCCTCCAATGGGAATTATTTTAACATGCAGCAGTGATAATTGGAATATACAATGAGAATTTGTTCAGTATCTCTCTTCTCTCGACATGAGCATTAAGTTAGGGCAAGAGAAAGTGTGGCAAACAAATTTTGAAATAAATAAATATAGGGTGATACATCAAAATTTGCCTCAAACACTTTGATAAATATTAAAATGATATGCAGGTCATCAGTCCAGAAAATTCCAAGTCAGGATAGTAGAATCATTGAAAAGAAGAACTGAGGAGCTAGAGAGATGGCTCAGCAGTTGATAAAGCTAGCTGATCTTCCACAAGACCCCTCACCAGCGGAACACAACCATCTATAAGTCCAGGTCCAAAGGACCTGGCACTGTTCTCTGGCCTTCAGTGGTACTTGCACAAACAATAGACAATGTAAATATAAGTAATAATTATGAAGGGATCTACCGTTGACCTTACATTGGAATTTAATAATAACAATAACAATAAGGTCACATTTTTTTAAATCATGGGGAACTAAGAAATGGATATTACAGGAAAATTTAATAAATATTACCCAAAATTTCTTGGAAATATTTTAGAGATTTCACTTGATGTATGATACAACTAACAGTAATTAGAAGACATTAAAACCTGATAAGGAACCTGAAACAGACAAGTACAAGAGACTATTCATAGCATTTTGGAGTTTTAATATTATCACTTTATATAATTATTAATACTATACAATTTATATGCAACAACATGCCTAAAAATACATAAAATCAAGCAAAAATTACAGTTTCCCATCTAGCATTTATATCCAATATCATTTAATGTTGAAGGTAGATTAAAGAAACTTTCAGAAATGGAAATTACCAAATGGTTTCTTTTTAGAGAGTCATTTTTACCAAAGTAATATAATCTACAGATACACAGTAATAAATAAGAGATAGGAATACACAGGATCAAAAGGAAAAAGGACACAACCAGTGTAAAAAAAATCAGAAATTAAACAGACAGTGAAGAAAATTCCAGGACTACTGCTGAGGTAGAATTTTTCAGAACAATTTATAATCATATACTCCTAGATGATGCATATGGGAAAATATTTCTAACAAAAGAGAATTAAGAAAGATTAGCTTATTTGCTTATGGTTTGAAGAAGATTTATATCATTATAAAACAAATTTTACCTATTGGAATCTAAGGAAAAGAGGAAAAATATAATGATTAAATAAAGAGTTCAGAAGGAAAGCAAATATTAAGTTACAAGTTAGTTATAAGCATATATTTATAATGATATAAATATGGGTGAAAATTGATTTATAAACATTAATGTAACTATTGGAATGATATGGAGAATAATATTTGATAATCATAACAAAAGATAATACTCATTACCATAACAGGAAGTCAATAAAACGATCCAAAGACAATATTTCAAGGAAACATCAGGATCATATTGTTAGAAACATGGAAATCTTCAGAGGAAAGAAAAGTTTGAACTATTTAATCAGGTAAGGATGGGATTATGTGGTGCAGACCTTTATTGTTAAAAATGTACCACTCTCACTTTCAGATAAGACTTAACTATAATTAGAATAATATAGTGTTAGATTACGTAAAACATTGTTGAGAAGCCCAATTAATCAATGACTCTGTCCCCTACATTTTATAACCTGGCAGGCATGATATTCCTTAGAAGGAAACCTGAGGGATGCTGTCACACATACTTATAGCAGAAACTAATATGACTTCAGTAGACTAATGAAAGCAGACTCATTTGCTCTATTTTGGAGTTTTATATTTTAAACTAATTTTATTTATTATTCATCTTTAAGTCCTTCAAACATGTGTAACATGACTATTCATTTAACCACACTCCACTCCCTCCCTCCAATATCCCATTCACCTCCCTAATCCATCTCCTTCCCAATATCACAATTTATTTTGTTTTGCTTTGTTTTGTTTTTACCCACTGAGATCAATTATTGGTGCCCATATTTGCATAGGTGTCAGGTCATCCATGGCAGCTTGGGTTATCTACTAGCTGACACCATCCATAAGAAAAGTGACTCCCCTTGCCTCTGAGGCCAACAGCTGCCCATAGTTCTGTACTAGGTATGAGGTCTCAAGATTCCATCTCCATTTATGATTTTGGACTGGTTGGATCTGGTAAAAGCCTTATGCAAATAACATATATGCTGTAACTTTTTTTGTATAATAGCCATGCCATGTCCCTTATATGTCTTTTGTGGCCTCTTTTCTGTAATATACTTTGAGACTCATGAGGTTAGTGGGAATTTTATATTATATAGATGTCAGATCTCTTATAGTAATGACTTTCTGCATTAACCACTATTTAAACAACACTGGTGAGGAGTCAAAATATAGCTTCTCTAACTAATATGGAAAGCAGCACAAATACATGGATACTAGCAAAAATATTTAAGAGACCGATTAATAAAATCTTTATTTAGTTAAACAATATCAATAAGTTCTATCCTTGAACATTTGATCTCACTAGTCACTAGTTTTGACCATTTTTACAATATTGGACATAAATTTCCTCGTGTGTAGTAGGTTCAATTCTAGTCAAGAGACTGGAGCATTAGCTCCATGAACAGAATTTGCACTACTGCTTCAGTGAGAACTTTTTGCCTCACAAGTCAGTATTGTAATAGTCAAGCTCCATCACAGAAGAGCTTTCTGAATACAAAATACATTAGATCAAACCATACAGAATATATCTGTTAGACTGGGCATCATACAGTCACTTGTTCTCTGCATTAAATCTATTATAGTTTCCTATAATTTTTCCATCTGCTGAGATATGTGTACTTAGTGGGGTTGAGACTTGTACATATCTGGGTTTATAAGAATAAATCATAAGACTCTAATTAGGAATTATGCTGTTTTAGCAAAACAGAAGTTTTATATTTTCCTCTAAAAATTATGACTTGACCAACTCCAAGTAGTTATCTAGGTTTCCTGTATATGGCACAATTTATGTCTTTTTGAGTATGCCTTAAGTCCAATTGGAGAGCTCTTGGTTATGACCAATATATGTATAACAGTTTGACACACTTAAGGTTATCAAGTTATACTGGCCACCACTGTTCATAGGTGTCATACAGACTGAGCAAGTTGTATTTATATATTGAGGAATACACACACACACACACACCACTACCAACAACAACAACAACAAGAACAATTTTTTAAAAAGTCCATGAGTTTGTAAGAGATCATGAAAAGACATTTGAAAATGACTTGAAGAAGAACAGGAAATGTGGAAGTTATATAATTAAATTTTAATTTTAAAGAATTAAAATATAATTAAAATACAGTACTATTGCTATTCTAATTTAGTCTATGGAAATAGTAATTCAGGAGGTTCATTTAAACATATATATTCTACACATACATATTAATTTCTAAGTATTAATACTTATTGACCCCTTTGAGACAGTAGAGCTGGAAACATTTTGTTAGGGCTTTAAGATGTTCTTAATTGTCTTTTTATGTTTCAGTTTATAGAACTTGCATTATTATAATTAGGAGAATATATGATGCAAATTCTAGTGCAAATAGCATATATAACTAAATCTACTAAGGATGTTATCTCAAATAATGGTAAGTATTTACCTAAAATGAAGGTAAAAATAAATCCTTTCATTTCAAATTAATTCCCATTGGATGGAGAAAGAAAACGTACACTTCTTCAGGAATGCAATGGTAGATGTCACTTTAACCAGGAAAGAGTGAGTTCTAGCACCATTTCAGAATGAAGAAAAGTAAGGACAGGCTTCCATATTTTCATTGATACAACTCTGTGTTTGTTTTACTTCTAAATTGCTACTTTTGAGAGAGCTGCACCATTTAAATTACTCCCTGCACTGGTAAAACATTTTGATTCAACACACAGCATTCTAGATTTCATGTAAGTGGAGAATTAAGAGGTAGTTTTAAGAATTAAACATCTGAAAAGGATGTGACACCCGAGAGAATAGCCCATTAATTCAACGTTATTGCCACTTCAAGACACACACAATATTAATGATATTAATATTCATTAAAATTAATTAAGGGAATGACCAGTTGAATTAGATATCAATTTTCTTTTGAAATTCTAAAGGATTGTATCAGTATGTGACAGTGTGTTGTATCAATATAAGGGACTAAACTAAGTTTAATATTTAGAGACATTAATATCTGCATTAATGTAAGAAAAGGTTCAAATTTAAATAGTTTGCTCAATAATCAATTCAAAGTGGAACATCTTGAAAGTAGTCCATTAACTACCAGAGTTTATATATTTCCTACTTTGAAAGTTTATAATTGATTATGTTTAAGTAAATTTAATACAATTATTATCATTTTAAGAAATCTCTATTTGTGATATTATAAATCAAATATATTTTAGATTAATGATGAAATATTTAAAATATAACTTCTAATGTAAAATATATTTGAGGATTAACTAACATAAAAATTAGCAAATCTAACTACTATGATGTCCAAAATTCATAGTATAATATTGAGAGATTAAATTTGTATGCAAATGTATCATATTAGGCAACTTTGTACATAAATGTAAATTTGGAAATTTTTGAAGTAAATGATTATTAGGTGCTAAAAAAATAATCTGGTGAATCAAATATATATTCTCTGTTCTCGTAGTTCCCCCATGTTTATTATGAACATTTAAGTTTTAAAATCGTGCTGTGAGATTTCCCTGCCCTCCGATTCCAGAGCATGTCCAGCTGCTCAGAGCAAGATCCTATCGTCTCAGCGCTCCATTGTTCCACTATATCTCTGCCCACTTTCATGAGACCTACAGATCCAGAAACATACACTTTAGCTTTCTTCCCCATACCCATTTTCCTGCTGCATAGAGCATCCTGCTCTCATCACAGACCTCCAATTTCCAGCCACCTCTCTTCCTGCCCTCCCTCATCTACATGTCATGTCACCAGGCTCATACCCAACTTCTAGGAGACCTGTGTGGAGCAACGGACTGAGACAGGCAACCAGGCTCTTGGTCTAATACAGGCTTAACCCCGGGAGACTCAGTGAGGCTAGCCCTGCAAGGGATCTGAAGGCTGTTTGCCAATGCTCCCAGGAGGCCTTTGGCTCCTGTCAAGTAGCACAACCCCCACATCCCCCTCTAGAGAGGTCTGTCACCTAGGAACAGCACAACAAGCCCTCCTACATGCAGATAAGGTATCTCTAAACTCTCAGACCAAGCCAATGGGAAGTATCTGTTGTCAGACCCTGACCCATCCCAAACTGTATATTAGACCATCCCAAACTGTTTATGAGAGATCCTATCCAGAAAGAATAAAGGTGTGAGAACTACCTCGCCATCTGAGAGCTTTTATCATAAGAGCTGTAACACTGCTTGGGAAGAGGTATGCTCTCCCTAACCACCACCAGAAGCTGCCTGCACTCCCCACTGGCTAGTTGGTCTCTCTCAGGCTCAGCTCAACTCAATTCAGGGCAGCAGGTGCAGTGTCTTGGAGCAACCAAGGCGGCAACTGTGGAGACCAAGGTGGAGGTGACTCCCATCCCTGCTTGCACTACCCCCTTTGTCTGAACCCTCTCACTTGGCTGGACCTGTGGAAAGCCTCCAGTACTCAGGCCCACAGACATCCACTGCCCCTGGACCCCCATAGTCTCCCCACCTCTCACCCCACCTTCATCAGACCTTTGGGTTCAGAACCTTACAAGTTAGCTTGTCTTCCTCCACCCCTCTTTCCTGCTCACTGAGTCCTCTGGGGCACAACAAGCTGCAATTCATGGTCTGCTATGGCAGGGGAACCTGCATTACCCTCCCCCCACTTCTTGTCCACTTTCATCTGACCTGCAGATACTGAAGCATACAGCTAAGCTTCTCTTTCTACACCCATCTTTATTGCTCATTGAGTACTCTGAGGCACCCTAAGCTGCCCTGAGAAGTCTACTATCCCTGACAGTCCTCCATTCTCCCACCACCTCTCGGTCCACTTTAATCAAACCTGGGAATCCTGAACCATACATACCTACTGATCAAGAACCATAGTGCCCAAGGATACCCATCAGAAGCCTGGAACACCAGGACAATTGAGGTTAACCCTACTCCCAATGCTTACTACATACAAAACCTTTAGCCATCTAGATGGCTAAAGACCCTCAAAAGAACACAATCGACAAAAGCCAGGGTAATATGACACCTTCAGAGCTAAGCTACTTCATCAATCTCAGGATATCTTAACACAAACAAAGCACAAGAAAATGACCTTAAATCCAATCTTATAAGGGTGATAGAGAACTTAAAAGAGGAAATAAATAAATCCCTTTAAAAATACCAGAAAATACAATTAAACAGGTGAAAGAAATAAATAAAACTGTGTAAGACCTGAAAGTAGAAAAGGAAGCAATAAAGAAAACAAAAATTGAGGGATCATGGAGTTGGAAAACCTAGGGAAGAAAACAGGGACAACAGATGCAAACATCAACAAAAAATATAAAGACAGAAGAGAAAATCTCAAGCATAGAAGATATGGATATATAAGTCAAAGAAAATGTTAAATCTAAAAAACTTCTGAAACAAAACATCCAGGACATCTGGGACACCATGAAGAAAACCTAACCTAAGAATAATAGAAATAAAAGAAGAGGAAGAGTACCAGCTCTAATGCCCAGAAAATATTTTCAACAAAATCATAGAAGAAAACTTTCCCAACCTAAATAAAGAGATGAGTATAAACATACAAAAAGCTCATATAAAAAACACCAATTAGACTGAACCTGAAAAGAACATCCTCCAACCACATAATAATCAAAACACAAAACATAAAGAACAAAGAAAGAATATAAAAACCTGCAAGGGCCAGATAACATACAAAAGCAGACTTATCAGAACCCTAACAGGGACTCTAAAAGCCAGAAGGTCCTGCACAGATGTCTCACAGCCTCTAAAGAAAACCCACAGATGCCAACATAGTCTACTATACCCAGCAAAATTCTCAATAAAAGTAGATGAAGAAAACAAAACATTTCAAGGGGAAAAATACATTCTAGCAATATGAATCCACAAATCAGCCCTACAAAAAAATATTAGAAGGAAAACACCAATACAAGGAGGATACCTAAACCCAAAAAAACACAGGAAATAACTAATTCCGTGCCAGAAAAAATAAAACAGGGGAAGCACACACACACACACACACACACACACACATACCATCATCACTACCACCACTACCACCACTGACATCAAAGTAACAGGAATTAACAGTCATTACTCAAAATCTCTCAACACTAATTGACTCAATTCCCCAATAAAAAGACAGAGGTTAATAGAATGGATGCAAAAATAGGATCCATCATTCTGTTGTATACAGCAACTACACCTCAGTAATAAAGATGGATATTACCTCAGAGTAAAGGGCTCGAAAAAGTTTTCCAAGAAAACAGACACAAGAAGCAAAGTGGACTAACCATTCTAATAATTTATAAAAATATATTTTCAACTAAAATTAGCCAAAAGACCTGGAGAAAGATATTTCATGCTCATCAAAGGAAAAATGCTGTAAGATAACTTCTCAATTCTGAACATCTATGCTTCATACAGGATGGACCCATATTTGTAAGAGAAACATTGCTAAACCTTAAATCACATGTCAATGCCCCCCCCCCACATTAATAGTGCAAGACTTCAACAATTTACTCTCACCAACAGGCATGTCATCAAAACAGAAACTAAACACATAAATAATGAAACTAACATACATTATTAATCAAAAGAACCTAATAAATGTCTTCTCAGCACCTTATAGAACCTTATCCAAAATTGACCATATAGTCAGTCACAAGGAAAGCCCCAGCAGATGCAAAAAAACAAAACAAAACAAAAAAAAATTGGAAATAACACCTTGATCTTATCAGATGAGCGTGAATTGTAGCTGGAATTTAAGAAGAGTAGTATCAAATAGCCTACACACTCATGGAAATTGAACAACTCTTTTCTCAATGATCTGTGGGTCTAAAAAGAAAGAAATTAAAGACTTTCTAGAATTCAATGAAAATAAAGGCACAGCATACCAAAATTAATGTGAAACGATGAAAGCAGTACAAAGAGGAAAGTTCATAGCAATAAGTGCCTCCTTGAAAAAAATTAGATGGTTCCGATAGCAGCAATTTAAAAGTACAGTTGAAAGCTCTAGACAAAAGAAGAAGAAAACACAGCCAAGAGGAATAGACAGGAGATAGTCAAACTCAAGGCTGAAATCAATCAAACAGAAACAAAGAAAATAATACAAAGAATCAATGAAACCAAGACCTGGTTCTTTAAGAAAATCAACAAGATAAACCAATCTTTAGCCAAACTAACTTAAACACAGCCAGTATCCAAATAAACAAAATAAGAAATCAAAAGTGAAAGATAACAACAGAAACTGAGGAAATTCAAAGAACCATTAGGTTTTACTTCAAAAGCCTGAACTCTACAAAACTAGAAATCAAAATGAAATTAATTTGTCTACACAGATACCAATCACCAAAGATAAATCAAGATCAGGTAAACTATTGGTATAGTACTATAATCCCTAACAAAAAAGAAGTGGGCATTTAAAATCTCCCAACTAAAAAGAAAAAAAGAAAGCCCAGAGCCAGATGGATTTAGAGCAGAATTCTACCAGACCTTCAAAGAAGAGCTAATGCCAATACTCTTCAAACTATTCTACAAAATAGAAACAGACGGAGTATACCCAATTCATTCTATGAGGCCACAGTCACCCTGATTCCTAAACCACACAAAGACTCAACAAAGAAAGAGAATTTCAGACCTATTTCTCTTATGAACTTTGATGAAAATTACTATATAAAATACTCACAAACTGAATCCAAGAACACATCAAAAAAATCATTCACTATGATCAAGTAAATTTCATTCCAGGAATGCAGAACTGTTCAATATTTGAAATTCCATTAAAATAATCCACCATACAAACAAATTTAAATTAAAAAAAATCAATGACCATCTATTATATAGAGAAAAATCCTACGACAAAATCCAACACACCTCCATGTTAAAAGTCGTGGAGAGATCAAGAATACCAGGCACACACCTAAACAAAAGAAAAACAACATATAGGAAGCCAATAGTATACAGGAAGTAAATGGAGAATTGCTTCAAGTAATTCCATTAACATTAGGGATAAGATAAGCTGCACAATCTCCCCCTATCTATTCAATGTAGTACTTAAAGTTCTAGCTAGAGAAATAAGACAAGAAAAGTAGATCAGGGAGAAACCAATTGGAAATAAAGAAGTCAAAGTATCACAATGGCTTTCATAGTGATATAATATATAGTATCATAAGATAAGATAGTATACTTAAGTGACACCAAAAACCCTATCAGAGTTCGCAAACAACTGAAAAACACTTTCAACAAAGTGGCTGGATGCAAAATTAAGTGAAAGAAACCAGAAGCACTCCTTTATACAAATGATAAATGGGCTGAGAACAAAATTTTGGAAACAACATCCTTTACAATATCTACATATACAAAATTCTGGTGTAACTCTAACTACACAAATGAAAGACAAGTATGACAAGAACGTTCCTTAATCTTTAACATAAAAATGAGGAAGTTAAGAGGGAATGGTAAGATCTCCCATGTTCGTGCGTGGATAGGTACGACTAACATAGTCAAAATGGCCATCTTAAAAAAGCAATCTATAGATTCATTGCAATGCCCATCAAAATTCCAACACCATTTTTTACAGCCCTTGAAAAAATTCTCAACTTTATATGGAAAAACCAAAATCCAGGAAACATAAAACAATCCTGAACAATAAAAGAACATCTGAAGACCTCAACATCCCTAATCTCAAGCTGTACTACAGAGCAATACTAATAGAATCTTCATGACATTGAAACAGAAACAGACAGGTTGATCAATGGAATCAAATTAAAGACCCAGAAATAAGCCTGCACACCTATGGACATTTGATTTTTAACAAAGAATGCAAAACAAAGCAATGAAAAAAAGAAAGCATATTCAACAAATTGTGCTATTTTAACTGAATTTCTGCATGTAAAAAAGTGAAAATAGATCCAAAGTGACAATACATGTTGGTGAGAATATGGAGCAAGGGGAACACTCCTCCATTTGTGCTGGGAATCCAAACTTGTACAACCAATTTGGAAATCAATTGGGAGATTTCTCAGAAAACTAGAAATATTTCTACCTCAAGTTCTACCACTCCTGGACATATACCCAAAATATGCTCCACCATATCACAAGGGCACTTCCTCCACTATGTGCATAGTAGCTTTATTCATAATAAGAAACTGAAAAAATCCAGATGTCCCTCATCTAAAGAATAGGTAATGAAAATGTGATTTATTTACACAATGAAAAACTTTTCAACTAATAAAAACAAAGGCATTATGAACTTTACAAGCAAATGATTGGAACTTGGAATATCATCCTGAGCCAGGTAATCCAGCACCAGAAAGACATATATGGTATGTACTGCTTTGTAAATGGACATCAGCCATAAAGTGCCAGATAATCATACTGCAATGCTCAAACCCAAGAGAACTGAGCAATAAGGATCTCACACACAATGGAAAACTGAATATCCATCCATCGGAGATAGATGGAGAGAGGGAAGTGGATAGAAGAGGAGAACAATGGGGACGTTGATCAGGTGTGGGGAGAGGCAAACAGAAGAGGGCTGGGAGTGAAAATGGAAATTGGTGGGTGACATCTCTGGGACTTGGGAGGATACGGGAGTCTATGGTGGTGACCAAACTGAGATTCCTGCTACAGGATGATATAGACTGAAGTGGCCACCTCCTACAGCCAAGCAGGACTTCTAGAAGGATGGAGAAGGAAATCAATACACCAACAAAACCTTCAACCATAATTTGTCTGGCATACAAGAAGGACAGGGATAAAGATGGAGCAGAAAGTGAAGGAACAGCCAACAAATGACTGCCTCGTCTTGCAACCCATCCATTGTGAAATAGACAAACCCTGACACTATCAATGATACTCTTCCATGTTTGCAGACAGGAATCTAGCATAACTGTCTTCTAAGAGATTTCCTCCAGCAACAGATGGAGGCAGAAACAGATAATCACATCAAACATCAGGCAGAACTGGGGAAGTATTGTGGAAAGGTGGGAAATAGAATTGACCAGGTCAGAGGGGTCAATGTCACCACAACAAGACCTACATGGTTAAGTTCCCTGATATCATGGGGGTTCGTAGAGCCTAGGCTACCAACCAGGGTGCATGCTGGTGCTGGACCTAGATCCCCTTCTATTTGTAGTAGCTTAGACTTCATGTGGGTCTCCTAACACATGGAGGAGAGGCCTTCTCTGACTCTGTTGTCTGCCTTTCAGTCCCTTTCTCTACCTAGACTGCCTGACTGGACACCAGTAAAAGAGAATGTGACTAGTCCTGCAGAGACTAGGTGTTCCTGGGTGTGGTGGTATACAGTCGGGGCTCCCCTTCCCTGAGAAGAATGGAAAGGAGGAGGGAATTTTAAGGGTGGGACTAGGAGGAGAGGAGGGTGTAGGGGTGGTGAATTAGAATCATGTGATGATTAGCAATGGTACAATATACTTGCTAGATAATGTGTATGTTCTTACCCATGAGACTCAAAAACACCCTGAACTCAGTTGAATGGAGTGTACCTTTCATAATGAAAAAGTATACACTCACTTCATAGGTACCACTGATACATGCAGTCTGAACCAATGTTTAACAAGCGGAGGTAGTAGAACTGTTCTCAAAAGTCAGTCTTTTGACATTTGTGACTTGCAACTTACCCATCACTGTTAGGGAAGGTATATGGCACAAGGAGATTATAGCAATACTTCTGGAGGAGCAAGCTGGGCAAAGAGATTCTCCAAACTTAGGGAACTTATGAATAAATCTATATTTTTATAGACAATAATTTTCTGAACCAATTGGCATGTTTAGATTTAGTGTGAGTCACTAGAAATGACAATTAGAGGATTCGGTTTATATATGACATGCAAGGGAGGCAAAATTTTGCGAAAAAAAGCCACATATCATAGTTCTCCACAGTATTATTTTTTAATAACCCCATAGCATTTGATATTTGTGCCTAATATCAAATAAAATTAAATTTGAAAAATAAAATTTGCTTACCGATTGAAGCAAATTTTATTAGACCTATAAAATCTATAAATTTCTTTGCCTTGCTCTTGGAAGTATTGATAATCTTCAAAGAGGAAATATTAAAATGTTATTATGTATGCAATCTAATTTTCAAATTAACAGGTATTTGTGGGAAATCTATCAATTTTTAGGCAAGATAAATAAAAGAATACCCAACAAGGATGTTTGAATATGACTTAGAAAGGAGAATAAAATAGTCATAGAAGGCAGATTGAGGGAAGGAACTGGTTGGGAGAGAGAATGGGGAAGGAAATGAAGGGTTTGGGACCAGATTGTGAGGAGAGACAGGAGTGAAACACAGATAACCTAGAAAATGAATGGAAATCTGCAGTTGCCAGGGGTGGGGATGGGGATTGGGTAATTTCTAGGAAGTCCCAGAGATCTGGGATGGGGAGGCTCCCAGGAGTCAATATGAGTGAACTTAGCCTAGATGCCTACAGTGGAGATATGAAACCTGAAGAAGCAACCTCCTATAGCCAGGCAGAACTCTTATTGGAGGGATAAGTACACCAATCAACCCACAAAACTTTTGACCCAAGGTTTGCCCTGTCTAATAGAGATGCAGGGATGGAACAGAGACTCGGGGAATGGCTAAATAATAACCTACCCAACTCAAAACTCATCCCGTGGTCAAACACCAATCCCTGATGCTATTAATGATACTGTTGTCTTTGCAGACAGGAGCCTAGCATAACTGTTCTCTGAGATGGTCTGCCAAGCAGCTGACTAAAACAGATGTAGATACCCACATCCAAACATGGATGGAGGTCAGGGACTCTTATGGAAGAGTAGAGGAAAGGATAGAAGGCTGCGAATGGGAGAAGAACTCTACAGAAAGACCAATAGAGTCAACTAACCTGGACCCTTGGGAGCTCTTAAGAGAATACGAGACCAACTCAAAAGCATACAAGGGCTGGACCAAGGCCTCTGGCACATAAAAAGCAGATGTGTAGCTCAGTCATCAAGTGGATGCCACAGGAACTAAGCAGAGGCTGTCCCTAATGCTGTTCTCCAACAGGGCTGCCTTGTCTGGCCTAAGTGGTAGAGGATTCACCTAACCCTGTAGAGAATTAATGCACCAAAGTGGGAGGATACCCAGGGGAATCTACACTCTCAGAGGAGAAGGGGATAATGGAGAGAAGGAGGGACTCTGTTAGGGGGAAACCAGGAGGGTAACAGTGATTGAGATGTAAAAATTAATAAATTAAAAAAAAGAAGTAACAAGCAACTTAGAGTTAGTTTGGAAAATAAATGATATTTAGTAAAACAGGAAAACTCAACATTATAATATATTCCACGTTATTCAGATTAGTGAATACATATATCTGTTTTTATTAATTTAGTCATTTCATAGAATGTCAATTTTAATTATGTGTATTTTAATCACATTTCAAAGTAGTATAAACATTGACATAGTAAATGTATACATATACCTGAAACTTCATATTGACCAAAGAGTAATTGAGAGGTAAAGTTCACTTATTACAATATTCACAAGATTAAAATTTTCAAGCCTTCAATGTACTTTAAGAAACATCTTTATTTTATCCCTGGGTATAATTCAACTCAATTATCTAGTAGCTAAATAATGAATGCTTCCTGTAAATAATGCAAAGAGTTGGTTTGGCTAAAGCCACTTTTCCTGAATATGAGAGACTCTCTGTTAGGTATAGAAACAATATTCTAATATCTAAAAAGAAGAAAATACTTGTTGTGATATGTGAAATGAAATAACTCGATTTAATTTTTCAATTACACATTATGTTTTTGTTCATTTTGCAATTGTGAAATTAATACTTCCTCATATACTGATTAATAAATATATAGAGAAATATTTGTCTTATGAAAGGCACTTTGAATTAACTTACTTTTTAAAAATCCTTAAGTAATTGAATAAAAAAACAGTTCTAGTTATGTTACAATTTAACTTGTGAAAAACAACAAAATTTCAGCTTCATAAATTTTCCCCTAAATCAAGACATTTTATATTTTTTATAGTTAAAAGAAAATACTATTTACTAGTCACATATGTCAAATCTACACTTAGATTTCCTTATGGAGGAATGAAAGCAGTTATATCCAGAGAAAAGAAATTATATAAACGAAGATATAGATGCCACTCAGTGGAATGTACCCAGGAATAGGCGAGCGATAGCACTATACAGTTAGTGGTCAGAATTTTGAGGCCCAACAGAATTCATGGATCCTCCATGGCTCATTCAGGTCATTCCCTGAATGGCTGCTTTATTATAGTCTATCTGTTCCCTCCAAGCACTAATTGTTTTCTGCCTGTTCAACTGGTCTCTGTGTTTTCTGATTCCTGACAGGTATCTAGTTTACTAATACTTCTAGGCAGTTTAGTTGTGATGTCAACCTTGGAAAAATGGGTTACCCAAAGGAGCCCAAAAAGGCTCACGTTGATGAGAAGTGTTAGGCAACACAGAATCAAATACCATATATATCATTAAGCCTTTCTTGGAGTTAAGGATTCTAGCATGCAACTGTAGGAGCAATACAGTTCTCAGTATTAATTTAAAACTGAGCAGTTTAATTTAAAAATAGGTGACACCAACAGGTCTCCATACTACAGCCACCTTTGCCATTCTGCAGCAATTGACCAAGCTCTGATTTTCTTCCTCCTCTATGCAACCTATCTTCTTCAGAAGGCTGGACTCCTCTTCTGAACTAGAGTCGCTAAGGTCTCATCCCAGCCTGATTCTGCTGAAGTCTAACAATGAATGCAGTCCCCCCCAGCAGACATGAAGAAGAGCTTTTGGGGAAAACCTCAAGATGTTTTTTACTCGTTTCCTTTTTCCAGTTAACATAACGGTTCTTTATTAGTTTCAAACACAAAAGAGTACTAGGTATAGATGTGAAGTTCAACCTGAAATTGCTTGATCAACTCTATGGAGAAAAGAAACTTTATAATAGACTTGTTTTGAAAGATAAAGAATGCAACCTACTTACTATTCAGCCAAAGAGTCATTACTGAGGGCCAGAAGTCTATGCTAATCCTTCTTAAAACCAGTACAAGACAGAAGTTTCTCTTGTTATAATTGTCTCGAATAATTGTTCTATAGGTGAGCCAAATGAGTCAGAGGATAGATGGTACAAGAGTATGTGGCAGTTCATAGAACAGCTGCTGAACGAGGTCAAGCTCTATATTCTGTGTATGTTTTCATGGAATTTAGATTCATCCCAGATTAATTAGAAACCACATAATTTTTCTGACTTGGGAGATTAAAAGCATAGGGAAGTTCTGAGGAAATAAGTTGACAACATTGTGTTGTTCAGGTTGTCAAGTGTCTTTTCTCTCTAGTTATCAATGTAATTCCAAGATCAACTGTTCAAAACATCTTCCTACAGCAAGGCATGCTGCTATGCACATTAAGTCAGTTTATGTTTAAAAAGAGGACTATCACTTACTACTTAATGAATGTTGGATTTGTGAAAACAAAATTAAAGTGGAAAATTGAAACTCAAAAGGACTTGTGCTAATAGATGTTGATATCTGTATGATCTATTCTAGCATTTAGTCCATGTTGATAGTTTTTATTATTTAGGCTAGATTAAGTAAGTTGATGAGTAAGTACTTAAAGACAGAATGCTTTCACTCCTTGTGGGTCAGTAAGCATGGAACATAGGAAGCATGACAGGATTATAAATATGGAAGGGAAGACCTCATCCTGTAGTTTAGTTGATGTATCTCATGAGCTGAGAAGTGGAGATCCAGCACCATTAATATTCTGTGGAGATTCTGTCAATACAGAAAATATTTCCTTCATATATAGGTACATAATTTTTTCTACCAAAATGGCAATCACTAAAGCTTATGCCTGGGGGTATATGATCATGGGTGTGGCCTCATACACCCATTCATCAATTTTCAAAGGATTCACAAACAGAAAAATTATCTTTGTTTATGACGAAAAATATCTAACTTTCTGCACCTCTGAGATCTAGCCTTTCACCTTGATTATAATCCTGTCAGGGGGCCCAAGAGAACTAGCCTGTGATTTTATCCTGACTTCTTAGCAACACTTTGAACATTATAGCTTCAAAATCCATCCACAAGTCATATATGAGTCTATAAAGACAATGAAACTAAACTCTCTTACAGAACAAATGCACATTTCTGCAGATGGGAGTGTTAACTTTTTAATTAAGACCCTTATTTCTCTTAACATTCAAACTTAAAACTTTCTCTTTCAAAATGCCCTTTAATAAACCTGAATTATGCTTTATACTAGCTTACTCTGATATTCTTTTCTTTTTAACATTTTTTTCAGAGGGGGTGATTTTCTCCACAATTTATTTTTTGAGATTATAATTACAATTCCTCATCTGAACACTCTCATATACTCCTCCTTACTCTTCTTCATCTCCATGGACTCTTGTTTCACAAAATTACTTATTGCATGCAGATATAGATAGGATGACAGATAGACAGACAGACAGACAGACAGGCAGACAGATCATTCTTAAATATAACCTGCTCAATTTGTATAATGTTTCTTGCAGGCATGTAGTCAAAGCTGACTTTTTGGCAGTAGAAAGTTAGTGGGTATATTCTTCCCTGTGGAAAACCACCTCTCCTGCTCTCAGCTTTTCTGCGTTACCTATAGTTCTATAGTCTTTCAGCTTTCCATTTTGCCATGTCTGTAGGTATCATCCTTGTTCAGCCATATCTGGATAGTCATACTGCTGAGTCTTTATGGGTGTATATTCTGATATTACTAGGAGATACAGTTTTGCAATAATCTCACTGATTTTCTGGCTCTTACAATTATTTCAACCCTTCTTCCACAATAGTCCTTGAGACATAGGTACTAGAGTGTTTTATAGATGTTTCTCTTGGGACTAGGCTGCACAGCTCTGCATTTTGATTTGGTACCATTTTCTGTAGTAGTCTCTGTTGCATAAAATTAATTTCCTTGTTGAGGAGTGAAGATCATATTTACCTTTGTTCATAAGGGAAAATGTTTATATATTATTGTTACAGATTATGCTGGCTTAGTAAAACAATGGTTTTTATTTTCCTCATGCATGCAAAGTATATTATTTTATACCATTTCTATTCCACATCCTCTCCTTTCTGTTTTGGCTTCTTCTTTAACACCAAACCTTCTTCTCTCTCTCTCTCTCTCTCTCTCTCTCTCTCTCTCTCTCTCTCTCTCTCTCTCACACACACACACACACACACACACACACACACACATCTGGTTAAATCCACTAGTGTTCCTCATATGTACCTGTGTTTAAGGATTAGAACTTGGGTTCGGATGACATATAAGGCATCTCCTGCCTGCTGCTTTTGACAGCTTTAAGTTGCCTGTAGCTCTTCATCCAGGGGTGGAATTTTGTGAAATTTCCTACTTCCTTATTAGCTGTCAACTGATAGTGTCATCATGCTTGTCATGTGTAGGTAAACATATTGTTTAGAATTGATGGGTATTATTACCTATCATATTGTATAGCTCTTATGATCTTTCTCACTTTTCTTCTGTGATGTTTCCTTAGCTTTAGGTAAAGGAGTAGTCTTGTAGATGTATCAATTGTGGCTAGCAATCAGTCAGTCTCTGTATTTGATCTGTTGTAGAGTTCTATGGTGGGCTCCATCTGCTGTAACAAGCTTCTTTGATGAGGGTTGAGGGTGACACTTGTATATATAAAGATAAATGTTTAGAATGATATTCAGAAATATATAAGATTTAAGCGAAATGACAGTGGTATGCTTTCCTCTAGCCTCCAGGATTCCTCAGGCATAGGTCATTGTTATATTTCTAATACCAAGAATAGTCCTGATATTGAGCCAATCTTAAATCCAATAATGTATCTGTTAGTTACCCTAAGATATAAGTGTCACTATCAGACATATTTGTATACCTTTATATGTTATCGGTACGCTTCATATGCTTTAGAGCTGTGTCAGGCTTTTCATTTCCTTTCTCTCTTGGCAGCTTGCATAATACCATTGGGTACCGCGAGAACTACTTGTAAGTGGAAGAGGACTTCAGGTTAGTTTCCTTTTCATTTCAAGTACTATGACTAAATTGTGTGTCTTCATCAACAGTTTTTTTTTATTATTATTGTTTTTATGTTCTGGGAGGCAACAAAGAGCAATGAACATAGCCTACATTGTTTTGGTAAATCTCTTGGATTCCCTTAACCAATATTTGAAGTTAGGTTGCTAAGCTCAGTACCAGGATTTTTGTTAGATAGGCAGTCTATAGCTCACAGGGTCACATTATCATCCAAAGTAATATTTATTTACATACATATATACATTCAAATACATTTTTTTATATGCTTTAGGTCAATAGAAAGTGTTTCCTTTTGGCATTTTCAATAATCCTTCATGTTTTTTATCCTTTGTCCCTCTCTCTCCCTCACTGTTTCTCTCCCTCCTTCATTACCAGATAAACCCCTCCTCTCATTTTTCCTATGTCTCCTTCATAGTATCTGTGTTCTACTTCCCCCTTTCTAAAAGCCCTCCACCCCATCCCTATTCATACCATTCCCTCTTTTTCCTAGTTTCTGTGGTTACTCTAGAATTTCCTAGTTCTTGATAAAATACATAAGACATAGTTCCTCTCTGATTTGCTTCTTTCAGCACCTGAGAATTTGAAGAAAATCAAGCATTTCCAGATGATCAGGGGTGGGCTGAGAGGATTACAGAGAGTATGAACAGGCTCATGATGATTCAGAGATTTTTCAATTAAGCAGTCACTGCTCTTTATATTCATTCTTACTTTGTTCTATAACAATGTCCTTATTGTCTATGACTCTTTTAATATGCCATCTGGGGTTTCTAGGCACAGCACTCTCTTTCTGATGTTCAGAGGTCAAGTATGAGGTACTAAAACAGGAAAGGCACAGTTTGTGGAGGATACAGAGACAAAATCTAGACAAAGGAGTATAGTCTTACTTTATCAACCCTGGGGAGTCACTGATGGTGTGTGAACAGGGGAGTGACATGATCAGAGCCGAACTTCAAAGAATTAATTTAGAAATTTTGTGTGGGAAGGATTTAAGAGAAGGGTTGGAACCCTTCACCATTTAGAAGGCATTGTTGAATATTCATAAAAAAGCTGCATTTATGGCTTAGCATAAATAATTTTTAAACACAAAGTAAAATACAGTGTGTGTTGCCATGGAAGTGACAAAGCCTAGGAAAGATAATGACAAACACAAAAGACAGTACCATTCTAATTTAAATTTTTATAAAGCTTTCTAGAATTTAAGCAGGTTTTCACACAGAGTATTTTGAATACTCTAGGAAAAGATTATGGTTATTTTATAGTTCTTAGTAAGAAAAAAACAACAAAAGAGGTTTTTGTGCATGAGACCTATAAACCTAACAAAATCAAATTTTCACATCAAGAAGCTTACTATCATTGAAAGAGTGAATGAGTCTGTCAGTAGTGAAGAAGCTGGGCACAGCCAAATCTAATTATGATGTCATTCTTAGCCCTTGCTGTGGCCACAGTCAAAGTGATTATACTGGCTAATAGGCATCAACATAGACTTCCTGAAAAACTTGTATAAAATTATACACTGAATCATGGTATCTTTATCCTCCTTTCTTGTTTCAAATTGTTAGTCCATTGTTTTGAATAAGAATGCCCCCCATAGGTTCACATACTTGATTGTTTAGCCAGCTAAGAGTAGAATTATTTAAAAGGATTATAAGGATTAGGAGGTATCATCCTTGTTGTAGTTGGTTTGGTTTTGGAGGAAATGTGTCAGTAGGTGTCAACTTTGTGTTTTCAAAGGCCCATAATAGGCTCAGTAGCTCTCTTTTCCTCCTGCCTGAGGATCAAGATTTAGAACTCTCAGCAATTTCACCAGCACTATGTCTCCCTTCAGGTGATCATTCTCATCATGAGGACAATAAACTAAATCTCTGAAACTTTAACAAATCTCCAATTAAATGCTTTCTTTTATAACAGTCATCTTGGTCATGGTGTGTCTTCACAACAATAGAGCAGTACCTAAGACAGTGATTGTGAAGTGTAAAACAGAAAAAGAAGGCACTTTGCTAAATTCATAAATAGGGAAAGGAGAAACAGAACTATGAATTATATCAATCCTTATGTCAAAATTTCTAAAACTATAATTAAATAAACTGCTTGAAAAGAATGATGGGCATGTGGTTGGAATATACAAAGATATTCAGCTGAGCATTTCAAATTAGATAATTTGACACAACTTAACAGGAAGCAAATTACAACACATATAATGGTGAGAAGAGCTGTAGAGTTGCCTCAGTGGGTAAAGTATTGGCACTTAACAGCAGAAATTTTGGATAACCAGGCACAGTAGTATGCATTTAATCTCTGTCCTTCTGCAATATTATAGGAAGTGGGAACCAGAGATTCTTCTGAATTTTATGAGACAACTGACATTGTGTATACAGTGGTGAGTAAGAGAAATGATCCCAGAAAAAGTATAAAGTCAGGGCCAACGCCTGAGGCTGTCTCTTATACTTATGACAGTATATGTGCATACTCACATTTATATATATCCCAATACACATACATAAAGATTAAAAGAGAAAAGGAAATTGAAAACAGCTTAAGTTTTTCCAAATTTAATAAACATAGCAAGCATAAATATAAGAAACTGAAAGTAGGAATTAAAGCAGGCAGAGAACACAGAAACCAAAAACATCAATGTGCATGTTTTCAAAATACAATTCATAAAATACAAACATAAACCTCACCAAAGAGCCATACTACTGTTGCTTTGATTTTCTTCATGTTGTCTAGATTTGTACCTTAGTGTTTCTGGCATAGTAGGAAAAGCAGATGGAATTTACATAGCTCTTTCTTTGTCTTTTTACCAGATAGCAATAAGTAAATTAGGAGAGTTAAATATTGAAATGGAAACTCCATTAAGTATGTGGCTTTCTTGACCTGTAGTCTGCTTCCATAACCAGTGAAGAATTAGTGTAGTGGTTCTTCATGCAATCTCATTAGTAAGTTTAGAGTTGGGCTCCAAAATAATCTGTGTTTTACCAAGTTTCTGATTAATGCTGTTTCTGCACTCTAGAAACCAATGATCAAAATAGGAATTTTCTGATGTTTCTTATTCATTCACTATATGGCTAAACTTCAGAATTTAGCTGCCTAATAATGTAGCATCAATCTTCACCACTTAGGCTAGTTCAGTGTTTTATACTTCCAACTGGATGTACAATTACAAACAAACTAATGAAGAACCTTCAGTGTCATGGGAATCCTCTCAACCTCAAGGGGCCTGACCATTAAAGTATTTGACTTCTAGTCACTTATGCATTTCATGCATTGACCTCAATTCCAAGAACTGGTTGAGGATTATAGAGAAGTGGGATCCAGTAGGTGATTAGGTCCTGAGGCTGCCACACTAGGAAACATTAAACATACTTCTTACTGAATGGGATATGTTCTTACAAGAATGTGTTATTCAAAGCATAAACGTTTGATGCATTTGACAATTTGTGTATGTAGCTGTTTCTCTTTCCAGATTTTTCTTTCTATGTTATGATACAGCAAGAAGAGCCACTGATACTGGTGTCATGATACTTTCATTTTCCATTTACCATCTTTGAGCATTATCACCCTTCTTTATCTACTCCCAAATATTAGTTATTGTTATAACAATGCAAAACTTAGCAATACACTCTCTCTTTCTAATCAAAGATCTTCACCATAGTATATTTAGGTTTTTTCTTAATTCTCCAAATATTACATGAATATATTTATTAATTATTGCTTATTTTTTTACATGTGCTTTAGTGTTTACTTTACCTAGACTACATTTATAAGACAATAGCAGATAATGAGTACACATTCTCCAAGACAAAAAGAAAACTCTATATGTGTCTAGGACAAACATATTTGTCTATTGTTCTTGGTAAGAGGCCCTTGCACTCTGAATTTCTTTTCTTTTCTTTTTTTTATTTTTTTATTGGATATTGTCTTTATTTACATTTCAAATATTATCCCCTTTCCCCGTGGTTCCCCCCTCCCAAAAGCCATCCCCCCCTTCACCTGCTTCTATGAGGGTGTTTCTCCACCTACCCACCTACTCCCAACTCACTGCCCTCGAATTCCACTACACTGGAGCATCTATCGAGTCTTCATAGGACCAAGAACCTCTCCTTCCATTGATGCCTGATAAGGCCATCCTCTGCTACATATGCAGCTAGAGCCATGGGTCCCTCCATGTGTACTCCTTGGTTGGTGGCTTAGTCCCTGAGAGCTCTGGAGGGTCTGGTTTGTTAATATTGTTGTTCTTCCTATAGGGTTGCAAACCCCTTCAGATCTTTCAGTGCTTTCTCTAACTCCTCCATTGGGGACCCCCTACTCAGCCCAATGGTTGGTTGTGAGCATCCAACTCTGTATTTGTAACGCTCTGGCAGGGCCTCTCAGGAGACAGCTATATCAGGCTCCTTTCAGCAAGCATTTCTTGGCATCCACAATAGTGTTGACTATATACAGGATGAATCCCCAGGTGGAACAGTCTCAAGATGGCCTTTCTTTCAGTCTCTGCTCTACACTTTGTCTCCATATTTGAACCCGTGAGTATTTTGTTCCCCTTTCTAAGAAGGACAGAACCACCCACACTTTGGTCTTCCTTCTTCTTGAGCTCATGTGGTCTATGACTTGTATCTTGGGCCTGAAGATAGCCTTTGATCCTTGCATGAGCAAGTCTGGGGTGTGTCTGGGTATTTCATTTCCTCTTTTAGAAGCAGACAAGCATGGTTGGAGTAAGGCCTGACCTGGTGATATCATTTGAACATTTCTCTTTAAATGCTGTGTTGCAAGTCTAGTCATATTCTGAAATGTTGGGAATTAACCTTTCAATGTATTGATGTTCAGATGGAGGCACAATTTAGCAAATATCAAATTTTCTTCACTGTGATTCTGACTGGGATCACTATTGTTTAGCCTCACTGCTTGGAATTCATTGCTTAATGAGTTCCTGCCTTTGTGCTTGTTCCACAAAATGGCTGTAGGGACAGACCATAGTCAGAAACCACATTTGGAAGGATGATTTTAAGCACAGACACATCAAACAAATTGCCTGAGATATACAGGAATTTAACGTGTTCTGGCCTCTCCCCATAAATCAGATCTTCTCTTAAATATAAATAGAATAAATACCCTTCCCTTTCAAGGGGTTTGTGCAGTTCTAAATCAGAAATGACAAATGACTAGGAGGTGTTCAGAATCTAAGCATCTACTTAGTGTGCTGTGTAGTTGATAGCCATGCCACCATAGCTCTCTCCCCAGTAAAGCTCTCCAAGCAGTTCAATATGAAACATGCAAATAATCAATATTCAATCACCAAGGTTAGAGTTATCATTTCATCTACTAGTAGTAATGCTTAAATTGTGTGGGAGTAAAACATTTTTCTGTTCTGTGGGATCTTATTCTCTCAGTTGAAATAAGACACTTTCTCATATTCAGACTCTTAACTGAGGTAAAAATTTTAGACCATATCTCACAATTATGCAAGATAAATGATTCTACTTTTTTCATCTTGTTATAAAATCTAATTTCTGCTCTTTATATAAAAAACTCAGAAACACATTACAGAAATACAAAACACTAGAATATATTGTCATTTCAGAAGTAGTCATTGTGAATATATTTGTACACATATCTGATTGTTTACAGATATTTATATTGAAATGTTTGAGCATAATTTATAAAAATATAAACTAAACAAAGAGAAAAGTGTTAGTTTCAATGATCTTCTCAAGTAGATAATTTTTATAGGTGTTCTTCTAATTCTGAGAAAATATCAAGTGTTTGAGATTTTATCACAATTCTTTGATACCTGTAGAATTGGTTTTAAATATATTTTGTAAAGTGAGAACATAATTATTTATGTGTTTTGAATTTAAAAAAAACAATTATTCTTCCTTTAATTTTAACCATAACTTACTACTCTCTGAGCAATGAGGAAGTGGAAGGAATTGGAGAGGTTTGAATGAGGGTGTGGATTTGATCCAAACACTGTTTGTGTATTAATAACATATCTAAGATTTTTTTAAAAAATATCTTCAAACAATGCAATGACCTTTTGTATAAAATGAGATGGACATTCATCATGACTCCTATGTCTAAAGCTATGTCTCAGATGCTACACAGTTCATATCTTCATTAGATTCTCCAACATTCTTTGAAGTATGAGTAGCATCTGGTTTCTCTCTGGAACATTTTTTAATAATAGACCAAGCAGATATTTATTTTCCCCTACTTCTAACTCCAACAATCCTTCTGACATGCCCCCATCCTTCCATGATGTTCCTTTAGCCTTAGAAGGGACAGCTTGTGATCATTTATATAGTTGTCCCATTTAGGATCATTACTTTTTAAAACTGCCTAAAACTTAATAATGTAGTTAATTATATGCTATAGATTGACATCTATGCTTCTATTTGGGGTTTACCAAAAATAACATAGTGATAAATATTTCTGATTGAGCTTAATTATGCACAAGAGAAGTAATATATACAAGACTAAATTAAAATATTTATATGAGTAATTATATTTGACAAAGACATCCAAGCTGGCTTCATAATGTTTGTATCAGTATGTATTCCTACCAAAAGATTTTAAATTAATCCTTTAATGCATACATTATTATTTAGTAAACTTTATACTACCTTCATTTCTCACAATTAACAAATAAGATATAATATTCAATTCTATTAATTTGCAGAACCATAATTTATTATGTATTAAATTTTTCTTTTATGTGTATAGCTTACTTGTATCTCATCTTCTTTAAATTGGGTTTTGAACATTAAATTACCATTTCAAATTAAGGTTTTTAAGTTCACTTGCTTTTTGTTGAAACTGAAATCTTTTGTAATTAATGAAAATAATTCAAACCATTTATCATTGCTGTTAACATTTGCTTGTGTGCTTATAATTTTTATGTAGTTCAGTTTTCTGTTTTGTTCAAATTGGTCTTCACTTTAAGATAAAAACCATTCTAATACAAGTTTACGTAACATTTTAAACTTCTGAGTGTAATCTTAATCCTCTTGCTAAGTTGCACATGGTTCTTTCTGCTGTATCTCAGTTCTGTGGCCAGGATGGGCGTGGAGCTACAATCCCATTTGTACCAAAACTTCTCTTTCATTTTCTTCCCAATGATTCCAGCTAAGCATACTTACACCCAGCAAGTTTTGGGTGGCATCTCGAGCACTGAGTACAATAACAGTGCTTTAATTCCCCTTTTACAACATGTATATCTATTCTTTTTCTAAAATCCGCTTTGCAGTGTTATGTTTGAACTCTTCTTAATCTCCTTGCTAGAAGCATGACCCCTGGGTTGTCTTGAATATCTCTAAATATTTTAATTTCAGACACTGAACCTTTCCTCTGTAACTACATGCTCCTTGTATGCGATTTCATCAAGCAAACTGTAGTTCTTGACATCCACAAAATCATACCAATTTTCCCTGCTATTTAAATGAAAGTTTTAGGTATGTAGCTGCATTTTCCTCAAACTAGACCAAAAATAAATGCAGAAAAAAAAATCTTCTCTGGATTTTGATTCTTGTTTCTTCCTATCTGCTATGTTACATCAGGAAGGTTATTGAACATCTTCATGTCTTAACTTTCTTTCTTGAAAAGATAAGCCCAATGATAAATATCCATTTTAACTGAAGAGAGATTTCAAAGTGGCACCATGTACAAAGGTCTTTCAATAAAACATGTGCTGCATTTGTTAAACACCATTACTATTTAATGATACTACATGTTATTACAATTGATTCTATCCTGTACCTTTCATGCTTTGTAAGTAATATTTCAAATTTACAACATTTTTTAATTTGAAAGGCTTGAGATTTTTCTCCATCATAGCTATGTGGTTGGCGTGGTTTGAATAAGGCTTTTCTTTTCTCCTAAGCTATTTTATCTTGGCACTTGGGAAGCATTTGGATCAGAAAGCATTTGTTTATTCAGATTTTAAAAGGTGCCAACAAACAATTCTTAGAGTTAGCTATTCAGCTTTTTTTCTCATCTTCACATGGGACTCTATGTATGCAAAAATGTGGGAGCTTTAGATAGGTGTTCCACACCACTTCCCTGGCTTTCTTACACTTCCCATCTCCTTTTCTAATTATGTCCAAATCACTAATTCTCTACCCAAGCAAGGATTGACTTTCTTGTGTGTCTTCATGACACTTTCTTTAGAAATTTATAAATGTTTCTCTGCTTATTTCTCATACAGAACAACACTCTACAAAGACACAACTATGTTTTTATACACTTATCAAAGACCAAATAAAGCTAATGAAAATGACTTAGCTTTTACTCTTGCAAAATATGGAATGCTTCAGAAAAGAGAAGATACATCTGGGATTCTGTGGGTGATATAAGATATTAGTCTTGACAAAGGTTAGATGCCTCCCTTATAATCAGATATAGGAGATTAGTCATATCTCAGGACACAGAAGTTGGGAGATTTTCTGTGTTGCTTTCTAGGTAAACATGACTCAAGTAACATTCAACATTGTGGACTGAACTGCTGTTGATGATTGTTAGTTGTTCATTTGATCTATCAGACACTTATACTCAGTGACATACTTTATAAAATTACGTTAATGTAAGACTGTGGCACTACTTCAGGCTTGTTGTCTATATATGAATTTAATGTTATCTATATATGAATGAAATGAATTTACAACCATCAGCTCTTTTCATCAGTCATCATAAATACTATAGCACTTTTCCATCTAATCATACTATGCCTCACTAGGAAATAGAAACAGACATATAAGTAAAAAGAAATTAACAATTTCTTTTTTAATTATTGAGTACATTATTAATTACTGATCATAGATGAGTAACGCTTCTTTATAAATATATATTTGATCTTTTCTCATAGGAAACAACATTCTTCATGGATACAAGCATATTTTCATTGAAACTAAAGCTATCCTGGCTGTTCTATGGCAGTCTTCAGATATAAAATTATAGCAATCAAACCCACTAGGGATTAGAAACTATGGGGGATATCTAGAAACTAAAAATTACCTCTCTATTGCTTTTCATTGATGGTCCTTATATGGTTGATAAGAAGAAACTTGTACCTGGACCACAAATAAAATATTCTAGGGCTCTTTAAAATGCATTACAAATTTACATGTAAGATCCTATTGTCATTCATCAACCTAATGATGGAAGTTAGATTGTCTAAATCATTCTAGTTTGATTTCTAGGTCATTTTCAGTTTTCAAGTACAGAATACAAGGACTCACCTTGCCTGGCTTCCCTCCTCTACTTCCAATGGAAGGCTAAAGCTTTGTAGAGCTCTCTAGATTATGTTAAACTCAGAGCAGTTAAAAGACTAAACTTGTTCAAATCATGGTGGCTGGGAGATGATTCTCTATTTATAGTGACAGATGAGTGTTCTACAGTCAGTCTCTGAAGAAAAGTAAGAAAAATCCTCCAATATTCTTAAGATAGCAGTATCTCTGAAAGCCTCCCAAATCACAACACATCTGTTATATAGAATAACATCTTTCTTCTTATTTGTTTCTTTAATCTGATTCTTTAATTTTTATTAGTAACAATCTGATAATTATATTACAAACAACTTCTGATAAAATTCATAATTCTGATAAAATACATAGGGACAACTCCATCAAAAAACATTCAGCATGTTGTACTTAAAGGCACAAAGTTTTGAAGAAGTATAATGCATTGAGAGACAATCATTTCACTTGAGTGGCCTTGCTAATGCTAGACCTCAAGAAATAATCAACAATCTAATGAACTTGTCTAAAGTGGCTTAATTGAAAGACTACTCACTGATTTTAAGGAATTTAGTATGTTTTAATAAGTATATTTTAAACATTTTAAACTTTAATATTCTGCAGCCTTCTTGAGAACAAGGAAGAACGTTGATTTAGACCTCATAGGTCTGCAGTGCCTTACAGGTTTTATAAAAGAAAGGTAATATTTAAAAGTTCAAACTCATACAAGACAAGTGTAGGGGTGTTACATAAGTCATTTGTCAAGGATTTTAGACTTCATTTAGCAACATTTAAGTGGCCTCCTTGGTTCAAGATTGGGTGAGTCTCAGAGGTCTCTGACATTTTCACAGAAAGAAGCATGATTAAGCACTGCAGTTTTATGGAGAACATGAGGTAGAACACATAGATATCCAAGTATTAAATCAAATGCTCATGTCTACATGTATCATACAACACTTCCATTGTGAGACTTCATGCCATTTCAATATATATCTTGACAAAGATAAAAATAAGTTTATACTTGACAAATATTGAAGTAAATTTAAATTTTAAATGGATCTGGGCCAGGGATTTAGCTAGGTGATTGTGATGGCTGATTTGATGTCAACAAAATACAAACTGGAGTCACTTTCTGAGACTCTTCATTGAGAAACCTTCAGTTGAGAAAGAAAAAAGTATCAACAAGTTTTGTCTGTAAATCAGCCTAAGGTGTATTTTCTTCATTGATAATTGATGATTGATGTGGGAGGGCCTAACTCACTAAAGGAAGTTAGGGAAAAGTGATCTTGGGTGTTAAAGAAAAGCACACAGAAGAATCCAGAGGAGCAAGCAAGTCAGCTTCTGCTCCAAGTCCTTACTTTGTTAGAGTATATATGACTGAAATGAATTTACAGTCTCCATCTCTTTTATTCAGTCATCATAGATACCACATCAATTTTCCATCCAATAATAATATACCTTGTGTGAAATAGAAACAAACACATAAGTGAATATTATTAACAAATTATTAACTTCTTAATCCCCTCAGTGATGAACTATGATGGAAAACTTTAAGATAAAATAAGCACTTTCTTCCACAAGCTACTTTAGGTCATAGGGTGTTACCATAGCAATAATAACCTAGTACCCACAAGAATCTAGATTTGTTCCCCTTTACCACAAAATAAATAAGAACAGCAAATCATCCTTGATGCAACTACACTGCAAAAGAAAGCTTATATACTTTTTTTTTTTTAAAGAAAAGGTTAAGCCTACAGGGAGATCTTATAATTTTTAGTTGTTATAAGACTAGGTGTATGTATGATTACATATAGGCATAGATTATATACATATTTGTTTTGCTTCTTATTTCCTTTACTTGTTACTTACTTAATTTTGTTTGTTTTGTTTGTTTGTTTGTTTTTAGTCAGGTACTCACTATTCAAACTTGATTGTCTTAAATTCTTCATAGACTTAGAAGGAGAAATTCTCAAATTCATATGGAATAACAAAAAACCCAGGATAGCAAAAAATATTCTCAACAATAAAGGGACTTCTGGGGGAATCAGCATCGCTGACCTCAAGCTGTACTACAGTGCAGTAGTGATAAAAACTGCATGGTATTGGAACAGTAACAGGCAGGTAGATCAATAGAATAGAACCGAAGACCCAGAAATGAACCCACACACATATGGTCACTTGATCTTTGACAAAGAAACTAAAACCATCCAGTAGAAAAAAAGATAGCATCTTCAACAAATGGTGCTGGTTCAACTGGCGGTGTACATGTAGAAGATTGCGAATTGATCCATTCCTATCTCCCTGTACAAAGCTCAAGTCCAAGTGGATCAAGGACCTCCACATAAAACCAGATACACTGAATCTAATAGAAGAGAAAGTGGGGAAAAGTCTTGAACACATGGGCACAGGGGAAAAGTTCTTGAACAGAACACCAATGGCTGGTGCACTAAGATCAAGAATCGACAGATGGGACCTCATAAAATTACAAAGCTTCTGTAAGGCAAAGGACAGTGTAAATAGGACAAAACGGCAACCTACAGATTGGGAAAAGATCTTTTCCAATCCTATGTCCGATAGAGGGCTAATATCTGATATATACAACAAAGAACTCAAGAAGTTAGACTCCAGAGATCCAAATAACCCTATTAAAAAAGGGGGAACAGAGCTAAACAGAGAATTCTCAGCTGAGGAAACTCAAATGGCTGAGAAGCACCTAAAGAAATGTTCAGCACCCTTAGTCATCAAGGAAATGCAAATCAAAACAACCCTGAGATTTCACCTCACACCAGTCAGAATGGCTAAGGTCAAAAACTCAGGTGACAGCAGATGTTGGTAAGGATGTGGAGAAAGAGGAACACTCCTCCATTGCTGGTGGGAATGCAAGCTGATACAACCTCTCTGGAAATCAGTTTGGCGGATGCTCAGAAAAAGAACGTAATACTACCTGAGGACTCAGCTATTCCACTCCTGGGCATATACCCAGAAGATGCTCCAACATGTAATAAAGACACATGTTCCACTATGTTCATAGCAGCCATATTTATAATAGCCAGAAACTGGAAACAACCCAGATGTCCCTCAACAGAGGAATGGATACAAAAAATGTGGTACATTTACTCAATGGAGTACTGCTCAGCTATTAAAAACGATGACTTCATGAAATTCGCAGACAAATGAATGGAACTTGAAAATATCCTGAGCAAGGTAACGCAGTCACAAAAGAATGAACATGGTATGTACTCACTGATAAGTGGTTATTAGGACAAAAGTTCGAAATACTCAAGAGTCACATTGCAGCAACTGTAGGGCTGAGTGTGAGGTCCCAGATGCAGGACTTAGAAAAGGGACTGAAGTAGCTGAGGGAGCTGGCAACCCCAGGGAGTCAGAAACAGTGGCAACTGGCCTGACCTCTCAATACTCCCAGAGACTGTATCACCAGCCAAAGAATACACATGGAGCGACCCATGATGCTGGCCACATATGTGGCAGAGGAGGGTCTTGTTAGACATCAGGGGGATCAGAGACCCTTGGGCCTGAGGGTGTTAGATCCCCCCAATATAGGAGAATGACAAGGTGCGAAGATGAGAGTGGATGGGTGGGTGGTTGGAAGAATACCCCCATAGTGGCAGGGGGAGGGGGAGGGAATGAGGACGTTCCAAAGGGGAGATCTGGAAAGGGGGAAACATTTGAAATGTAAATAAAGTATGAAAAATAAAAGTTGCTATGTAGACCATGTTGCTCCCTAAGTGAACAGTTTCACCTACCTCTGCCTCCCAGGTTGTGGAAATTAAAGAATGTGTCACAATGTCCTGCAACTATGCATGTTGAAAAGATACCATAAAGATACTTTGGAGAAATACTTTTTTAGACAAATTACCATGACTTCATCCTAGGGTATGAACACACACTAACCTAAGCAATAAAATTCTGTCACATAATGTGACTTCTTGAGTCAAACAAAAGATATGACAAATATGAGATAGTTGAGGTTACTTGCTGGTGTAATCGAGCATCATATTTTGCAGAAAATCCTTACATATACAGAAAAGAACATTCTAAAACAATGACTTAAAGTATGGTATGGTGAAATACATGAACATAGCTCTCGCTACTAAATACTATGTATCATATGTAATTGTATAACCTTGTAAACAGCTGTTCTTGTAATATGTTTATACTGTGTCACCACAAACACATAAGTAAGGTCCTGAACTATGACTCTGCAATAGGTTTATCACTGGATTATAAGAAGTTTTCATCTCTGCTACACTTAGAATCGATAGATAGATATAGATGATATATACAGAGAGAGAAAGAGATAGAGATAATAGGATAGATATGATCTTTTAAAACGTGTTGGATATTGCTAAATATTATCTAAAGGAATGTTCTATCTTAAATACAACAATATTGTGTATTTTTGTGTTTTGTGTGTTTGTTTGTTTATTTGTTTTTAATTGTTAAGGAAAGCCACCAACTTACAGTACTTCATCTTAAAGCTGTTTTTATTGTTGGAGTTACGATGGTGGAAAAGTAGTAAGCCTTTAGGAAAAGCTCTGGTTCTAATTTGGAGCTTTCTCCTTTTCTAGGGCTGGCATTGTATAGGCAATACATAGGTCTTTAGCAGCATTTCACTATGCTTCCCAGTCAGTTACATAATCTCAGATAACTGATATTTAGCTATGATGTTTGTAGATATGGTACATGCAGTACATTTTTATGTCTTCAACTTATTGTGTGTTACTCAGGATATAACTCTACTGTAAGTGAAGGAATACCTTAGAAAGTTAGAAAAGAAAATATAAATGCAGTCCCTCAAAACAAAAGAATTTCACAGATGTCAGGAAAGCAGACTAAATAGAAAATTCACAAACAAAACAAATGTTTTTATAAATAACTCGTAAAAATGTAAAAGCTGATACAATTATCAATAAAAAGAAAGAAAAACATAAAATTATGCAAACAATGATAAGACTGATGTAAATTCTCATAGATATTACATAAAAGGGAATTATTATAAATAATTTTATTTAAATGGACACAACTAGAAGAAACAGACTTAAAGAAGTAACTTTCTTTTAGAAATCCTGTAGTAAATAGTATATCCATCATATGAAGTAATCTTTTATCTCACATCTATTGTCTGTTCTTTTATATACTAAAAAAAGAACATGTGATTTCATTACATTCAAAATAAATCAGAGTTTGATGTTCAATGTGACAGGAAAGAATGTGATACCATAGTTTATCAAATATATAATAGGAAAGTAAAGCTGTAGCTCTATAGAGATTACTAGAAAGAATACTCAGATATAAAGAAATGGTTAAATATGCCCAAGAAGGCACAGGGAATTGACAAACAACTTCAGAATATTTAATCAAAAGAGGTCTAATAATATACCTCAAAATGGCAAAAATATACACTGTTAAGTAATAAATAGTAAGTGGTACCAACATCCTGTAAATATCAGAGATGGTAAAAAATACTATTTTGTACAGATATTCTACAGCAAACCTATTAAAATCATAACTGTTCAAACCTGGTAAAGAGATTAAGAAATGCTGGCCTAATCTGGATCTCCCTTTGGGGTGAATCAGTTAGAGTTGTAACCACCTTGCCATATGATTAAGGGGAAAAACAAAACCTAAACAGAAATAAAGCACTTAGCTGTAAGTAATAACCTATTTTGATGATTGTGATGTTTTACAGATAGTTTTTTTTTTTACATTTCAAATGTTATCCCCTTTCCCCATCCCCCCTGGAAACCCCATACTCCATTCTCTTCCCCTGCTTCTATGAGGGCAACCCCAACTCACTCCCGCCTCATCACCCTCGAATGTCCCTACACTGGGGCATCCATCAGGCCTTCACAGGACCAAGGGCCTCTCCTCCTATTAATGCCTGACAATGCTATTCTCTGCTACATACATGGCTGGAGCCATGGGTCCCTCCATGTGTACTCCTTGGTTGGTGGATTAGTTACTGGGATCTCTGGAGGGGTCTGGTTGGTTGATAATGAAGGAGCTGAAGGAGTTTGCAACCTTACATATAGTTTTTAAATGCAGAAAATTTAGCATTATGTATAGTAATTTATATTAAGTTTAATAAACAAATCACGATCTAGATAAATATTTTTTAATCTATCAATTTATTTTACATATCAAGTACTAACATTAAGTGGATCACTATTTGTATACAAGCCAAATATTTATGAAATCCCTCCTTTCTTAGTTCAGGGATTCCAAGGAAGATGAAACAGAAAACTTGTAATTGCCAGAGGAGATAGAAGATATCAGAAGTATAAGGCCCTATGAATCAACTAAGCAAGGCATATGTTAGCCCACAGAGACTGGAGCATCAGTCACAGGGCCTACAGGGATCTTCAACAGGTCTTCTGACTATATATTATAACTATTAGGCCAGTATATTTGTATACTGACTATAGGACTGAGTGGGTCTTTGACTATTATATCTGCTCTTGGGACTCTTTTTCTCCTGTTGGGTTGCTGTTTCCAACTTCAAAATGATAGTTTTTCCTTCATTTTGTTATATTTTATTTTGCCATATTTGGTTATTGTGTCTTAAAAGCCTATTCTTTTCTAATGAGAGACAGAAAAGAGTTGGTTCCAGAATGAATGAATGAATAAATAAATCAATTAAAATCTTGGTTCTGTAAGGTGGCACACAAGCATAATCTCAGTATGGACACAGAAGCAGAAAGATCTTGGAGATTATATATGAGAGAGAGAGAGACAGAGAGACAGAGACAGAGACAGATAGAGACAGACAGACAAAGAAAGAGAGTGCTAGAGGAGTTAAAATTTATCTCAAAAACTAAAGGCTAGGACAGGTTAAGGATGTAATTCTCTAGTACCACTGGTAGAATATTTGATTAATGTTGTGAGGCCTCAATCTCACTTGAATTTTACCTAGAATTTCACACTTTACTTGTAGAAGTAACAAAATTACTATAGTGATAGATCATTGAGAAATGTCTATTATTTCGAAAAGAAGGGTATTTTTATTTTTACTATTTCTCCGTGTACTTTTAATTTCTACCATGCTATCCATAATTCATTTATCCTCCAGGGAAGAAAGCTGAAGACCATGTTCTTGCTTTTGTAAGACATTGTCTATTCATAACCAAAATAAAGGTAGAAGGCAATAAATGCTCCTGAACATGTCCCTAAAGTCTTAGTTCATGCTCAGCGTCATTTGTCTGACATTGTTACTATAGGGTGCCCTACTCATAAAAATAAAAAAGGGAGACCAAAGTACATAGAATTAAACCTTACTCTTGTATTTCTTTAAAGTTATTTAAGACAATGAAATATTCTTAGGTAGTTCATGATTCCATCTAGGCACAAACTGTTTATCTGTCAGATAAATGTACTGCTAATTAGATATACATAAAACAAAGAATGCACACCAGTCTTTACTGCATTAGATGAAATTTTCTTCTTTCTATTGGGAATACATCTTTGTTTTACAGATGAGCCTCCATCTGTTACAGTGGATAGAAAATGTAATACTCCGCTCTTTAGCTCCTATTTTCCCATTAGGCCATATATGAAAAGGAAATGAATTCTATCCTACACTTTTGATTTATTGTAGAATTTAACATATTTATGCAGGGAAAAGTGTTTTTTTAATTTTATGCACTTCAATAAGTACACATACATATGTTCAACCTTTAGACAAAGTTATAAAAATGACTAACTATGGCTTCTGAACATGAGTGAAAACATTCATAAAAGTTTTACTCCTAATAATTCAGATAATTCAGAATATCTTCATGAAAAATTGATACATTCTTAAGATTTGAATACACACATGCCTAAATTTAATCATTTTAACCTATTTTTCTATCAAACTGTATTGTCATTCTCTCATTATATTTATGCAGATCATACTACAACTATATTTTGTGGCTTGTTTTCAAAATATTTTACCTAATATAGGTTTTATGGTCAAAAAAATAATAGAGAAAAGTAGAGCCATACATACCTATCAATGTGCATGTTTCCTTTTTCTCGTTATTAGCACTGAAATGCCACATCTATTGTCACACTTAATGAGCTTACTTTGTCACCCAGAATCCATTTTTTTTACAATAGGAATAATTTCTTGTGCATGCAATGAGTTTCACCTAATGTTTATTATTTGTATCCACTGTTGTGTATACCAATGTCTACATGCCACAACTGTTGATCGCTGAAAACAAAAATCATTGCTCTTCTACAGTCTCCATAATTTTGCATTTCCCAGAATGCCATCTACTTAATAGTTATCATAGTGTAGAGAGTTATCTAAATGGCATATATTACTTAGTAATATTCACTGTAAGGCCCCACCATTCATATTTTTGCCAGTGGCATCACTTTTAACACTCCATAATAACTAAAGATAGATTTGTTGCTCTACATTTGGGCCAAGAATAGATTTTACAAATGTCCATGAAGAGATTTTATGCACTTTACTGGTACTGGGTCACATGCTAAGAATTTGTTTTATTTCTTAAGAAAATATGGGATTGCTTTCATAGTGGCTGTACCATCTTGCATTCCCATACTAGAAATTATCATCCCGAGTGAGGTAACCCAGACCCAAAAGGACATGCATGCTATGTATTCACCTGTAAGTGGATATTAGCCATAAAGTACATGATAACCAGGCTATAATCAACAGACCCAACAAAGCTAAATAACAAGGAGGGCTCAAGGGAGTATGGCTGGATTTTTCTCAGAAGAGAAAACAAAACAGATATCAGACAAGCAATGAAAGAAGGGAATTGGGTGGAAGAGGGGATAGGGAGGGGAATCAGGTAGGAGTTGGGGAGATCATATGCATGCAGAGAGAGCAGGTAAGAGAGAAGGGAGATTGGCTGAGCGGGGCAGTAATCTCTAGGAAGTGCCAGAGGCCTGGGATGGTGTGAGACCCCAGAATGTCTATGGGGAACAATCTAGCTGATACTCCTAGCAGAGGGGGATATGGGTCCTGAAGTAGCCACTTTCTGAAGCCAAGAAGGACTCTTAATTAGGGGGATAAGAATAGTAACACAAAATCTTTCACACAAAATGTGTCCTGCCCACAAGATATGTAGGGACAGCAGAGCCTGAGGGAATGGCCAACCAATGACTGCCCCCAAATTGAGACCCATCTCATGGGCAAGAACCAATTCCTAATACTATTTATGATACTCCGTTATGCTTGCAGACAAGAACTGCAAGGCAGGGGGCCGTGAGAGGAAGCCTGGTGAGGTTGAGCTAAAGGCTTGAAGCCCTGGAGACCCTGAAGAGACAATAGGAGCTTCGCCTGCTCCTGGCACCAGGCCCCTGGAACATAGCTGCAGCCCTCCCCATAGAGAGATTTGTGGCCATTAGTCATGTATGGGCAAATCCCTGAGCCTTTCCACATGTAGATGAGGCATCCCTAACATTTCAGACCAAGACAATAGGAAAAGAGACCACAGTTGAGTAGGCCCAAAACAGAGTTCTCCATGCTAACAAAGTACCTAGAAGGACTTTGCCTACAGAGTCAGAGTCTAGTCTCCCATAGAAAGACTTTCTGCTCTCCCATCCACAACTGTAACCAAGCCAACTGCCCATCAAGCCAAGGACTGTCTTCCCCACTGGGACTAGCTAGATCTTCTCTTTTCCACTAGCCCCGGGCTAGACTCAGCCTTCAGGCTCCCAATTCTCTTCTCTGCTCTTCTGGGCCTCCTAGCAAGCCTGAGAACGTCAAGACCCCTGGGAAGCACCAAACCAGTTCCTGCTTTCCCACATCTCAGTCTGTGCATTCCCACCCTTGGAGCAGTATCTCAGCCTTCACTACAGCCCAACACCTGACCCAGCAGCAGTTGTGTGGGTTAAGTGAAGTCAAAGTCCCCACATTCTGCCTCCCCAAGTGGCCATGTCCTGTGGCAGAGCTGGTGAAGGCCCACAACCATACAAAGAACCTACCATATCCGTCTTCTGAGAAGCTCTACCCAGCAGCCAATGGAAAGAGATGGAGAGACTTACACACAAACATTGGATGGAGCTTGGGGAGTCTTACAGAAGAGTTGGGAGAAGGATTGAGGAAGCCTAAGTGGACAGGGAATCCACAAGAAGATCAACAAAGTCAACTAATGTGGACCCTTTAGGGCTCCCAGAGACTGGATCATAAACCGAAGAGCAAAAGTATGGACTGCATCTAGGCCCCCTGTAGACATGTAGCAGATGAGCAGCTTGATCCGCACATGGGTTCCCCAACAACTGGAGCAGGGGTTATCCCTGAGCCTGTTGCCTGCCTAGGGATCCTGTGTCTCTAAATATACAGCCTTGTCTGGCCTCAGTGGGAGAGGATGCACTTAGTTCTTCACAGGCTTGCTGTGATGATTGGGGGTGTGAAGGTGTGAGGTGGCTGACACCCAGAGGGAGACTTCCTCTTCTCAAAGCAGAAAGGTAGCATAGGGAGAGGACTTGTATGAGGGGGGTTACTGGAAGAAAAGGAGGGGCTGATATTGAGTTATAAAGTGAATAAGTTAAAATTTTAAAAATAATTTGTTTTCTTTCATAAAAATCTAAGTTTGCTTTCATAGTGGCTGTATCATCTTGCATTTCTAAAGCAGTAATGAAAGTTATAGTTGTTGCCATCCTCATCTGCATTGGAATTAATATCCAGAAGGGAAAAAGATGGAGAGACTAGACTCAATACTTTAAACCAGGATCTTAGTAGCTAACTACACTAACAACCTGACAGCTTTTGAAAAAGAGAAAATCCCTTGCTAGCCTGGACCAAATTCTAAAATTTTCTGAAAACGAGTCTAAGCAAAAGAATATCTACCTATTAAGGATTCAACAAACTACAAATGGCTTCTTTTACTAACAGCAAAAACAAAACTTTTAAACGGCCTTTTGAAGGCCCAGTCTCAGAAGTTGAGTCCCTGAGCACCATTGAGTGAATCTACAGGTTGGAAAGGGATAGGTAATGATGAACAGGAGAGAAAACTAAAGCTATTTGAAGTATGGTCATATAATTAAATCTGTAAGCCATATTACCAAAACAATTTCTGTAATCTGATGCTACCAATGGTGACCAACATTGTGTGTCATGAATCACAGAGACACAAATACGTTTCAAATGAAATTAACTTTATGGAACATTCTGAGTTTAAAATAAGCATATCTACAATTAGATAAAGAGGGCATGATGCCCATTAAGATTGTACAAATAAAAAAAGTACAGGAACCAAACTTTACCAGATTAACAAAAGCTACCCACTGATTGAAATATAGACAGTTTAAATAATCATTGAGATGCAAGATGTACAGCTAAGAGGACAAACATCATTAGTCGTGATCAATGATGTATTTGAAGCAAGTCTCAAGAATTCACTGAAAAGGCAATACAGTTTTGATCATTGCTTGTTATACATTGTGCGAAAGTTGTACACTGCACCTCAGATATGTACAAGTCTTTCATTTCATTTACTACTCTTTAATACAGTGATATGCGAAAGAATAACTGAAAAAGATCTTCCCAGTATATTTCCAATAAGGTAGAGTTTTACGGGGAAATAATGAGAGGAGACAAAGAAGAAATATATGAAGAAATAAAAATCAGAAGTTTATTTAAATAATCATGACTCTAGAAGCTAAAAACGATAATAGCTGTAAGTCAGCAGGAAAATCTGGACAGGCAATTCTAAAAGTTACTGTAAAGTACTAATACTGTTAGTTGTCTGTCATTTTGGTAACACCATTCACATCAGTGATAAGATAGTCAAAAGACAGACAAGTTAATAGCTACATGATGGCAACTAAGAGAGACCATCAAGCTAGAGTTTTGATTTACAATGACACAATTTAGCATAACAGAATTTCCACTGAGAAAACTCCAAGGGAGGTATAGAGTAATAAATTGTACCCTCTCCACCCAGCCTCCAAAGTGAGAAGCTAGAGAAAATGAAAAGATTTCTCTCCCACCTCTCTCTCTCGCTCTCTCTCTCTCTCTCTCTCTCTCTCTCTCATTTGTGTGTGTGAGAGAAAGAGGGAATGGGAGAGAGAGAAAGAGAGAGACAGAGAGAGAGTCCAGATGGACCAATAAAGACTATCTTATACTTAAGAAGCTGAGAATCCAGTAGCTGCTCAGAGACTGGTTGTCTCAGAAGTTATCTTCTTGTATGGTAGGCCTGGAGACCCACTTCTCATTAGTCTATGTTAAAAGCCCTAGAAAGCTGCTTCTGTCTGTAGCAACAGAATAGATGAACTCATTCACAACTATAATCAATAATATTATCTATCAACTTTTTTTATATGTTAAAAGAGACAAAGGTGATGACTGCATTAAAAAATCAAGAAAAAGAATGCTGTTCATAAGATCAAATTAAAAGAATCCATATAAAAATAAAACAAATATATGGGAAAATATTTTTATGCAAACACTAAATAATAATGAAGGTAGCATCACTTAACACAAAGGCTTGTCTAGCATCTCATCACTACAGCCAGATACCTGAGATAACCGTATTAAGATGCAGAATGGCTTATTTAGCCATAACTTCAAAGGCTTTAGCCCACTATCATTGAATCCTTTCGCTTTAGGCCTATGGGGATTCATGGAGCACATAACAAAGGAGGCTTGATCACCTAAAGCTGAAAAAAAGAAAACAGAAAATGTCAAGATTGAAATAAGTTCCCGATGTCTCTTCCAGCTCAAGCCAAAAATGACTTTACTTCCTTACTGTAAGCTCTGTCTCCTAAAGATCTATGGCATCCCAAAAACACAATAGTTCTGCAATGAAACTGTCAGTATATGGCCTTTTTTTTCCACATTTCACACCCAAACTAGAACATTCTAGTCCTGATCCCAAAGGCACTTGCTCATCTCTAGATTAAAAAAAATCCATTTAGATCATTTTAAAGAATCTCCTGTTGTAACTGAAACAGCATGCCTTGAAAGTTCAAGTTCAAATTGTCCACTGATACTCAAAGAAAACTTGATTGTGAGTTTATAAAATAAATAAGAAAGGCACAATGATACCCACTAACATTCACAGTCCATGGAAAAGAAATGGAGAAAAAGGAGCTGTCAGACCAAACCAAGACTAAAACCCAAGACCACAAACGCTAAATTCTCTAGTACAATGTCTACTATTGAAGGTCCCCAGTTCCAAGATTGAGTTCCAAATGGCTTGATCCTTCCTGGTTGCACAGGATTCATGGATTCATACATTGCACTATTAGGAACCACTAGCATGGACTCAAGTCCTGTAAAACACTGTCTGGTTTTCCTCACTTCCCTTTGAAATTCAAGTAGATGCATCCATGATTCATAACTCTTCTTTGAGCATATCCTCAAAACCTGCATCATGTGCACAACAATTATGTCACTATGCCAACCACACCCAGTCCTGCTTAATCCAAGGCTGCAAGTGGCCTCTGGCCACTGAGTCTTTGGTGTCTGAGCACAGCAAATATATTTTGGAAACTAATTTGGCTGTCTTGTATGATCAGAAGCTCCGAGAGTTTTCTTCTCCTATAAGAGTGTTTGAGCCAAAATGAGCAGTCTTCCTCTTTTCAATTACTTGGGATTCAGGTGTTGAGACAAATACCTGAAACAAATCAATTTTAAAAAAGAAGAAAGGCCAGTGCTAGAGTGAAGGCCCAGTAATTAAAATCTTTAATTGCCCTTGCAAACCAGTATTTAATTCTCAGGTGGCTTACTCTGCCTATAACTTCAGCTCCTGTGCATCTAATTCCCCTCCTGCCACTTTGTACCCACATCCCTTTGTATTCACATACATATATGCACACACAGAAACACACTCTCTCTCTCTCACACACACACACACACAGGGGGGGGGGGGGGGGGGAAGGGGAGGGAGGCGAGAGAGAGACAGAGACAAAGATAGAGAGAAAGTGACAGAGACAGAGACAGAAATTAAAAACTAAATCTTTGCAAATGGGGAAGGGTTACTTTCTTCCAGTTTTGGACCCTTTAAAGCCAAATTCTGTGCCCAATACAGGTTCTGTGTTTTGTATTCTGTACCACAGACATACATCACAATCAGAGAAATCTGTTCATCTCAAGGTTGCTGTAAGAAAAACAAAGAGAAAATGTGTCTGGGGTCCCAATATCACCTTCGAGGACATGCTTGTGGTGATCAAATATCTTTTTCTGTAGGGTATGCTTTTTATGTTTCCTTCCAACAGTACCCCTTCCTGGTGGTGACTTAGCCCTTAGCACATGACCTTTAGGAAACACTTATACAAATCATTGTATAAGGCATGGAGATAAATACACAACTCCAGCCCTTAGGCCCCTTTATCTTACCAAGAGAGTGAAAAAATGAAACAGGGAGGCATTAGTGAAGGTCACATCTCACTGAGGAGCAGAGGACTAATCATTTCAATTGCTTGTGACCACACATGACCAGGACACCCTCCTGTTTGGTGGAGAAATCATTAAACTGCTACAGGTTATATCAAGGTGCTCATTCTAGAAATTATTTCCTTTATTAATTGTTTTCTGTGTTCACAGTAAAGTGGTGATTTGAGATAATGACACTCTATTAGGATTGGGGACTAGAAAAGGTCTGCATTTCAGGCACCAGTCTGCATTGTAAGTTACAATAAATAGCATGGCAACTGTAGGACTTAATTTTCTTATCTGTAATGAGAATTTAATACAGACATTTTTTTCTTTCTACTAGATTTATATAATTTTTATTTTTTATTATTTTATTTATTTACATTCCAGTGGCTGCCCCCCCCACCTGAGGCCCCCTCCCACAGTTTCTCATCTCATTCTTCTTCCTCCTTGCTTCCAAGTGAGTGCTCCTTCCCCCCCCAACCCCAGACCTCCCCTCTGGAGGATTAAGCACACCTTCTCCCACTGAGGCCTGACCAGGCAGACCTTTGCTATATTTGTGCCAGGGGCCTCTGTCTTGTCTCCAAGAGAGTGTCCCCCCTCCCCCACCAAGCCTCTCTCTGGAGGAGGATTAATCACATCTCCCTCTGAGGCCTGTTGACTAGGCAGACCTCTGCTATGTTTGTGCCAGGGCCTTTTGTCTGGCTGCTGTATGCCTCTTGGTTGGTGCCTCAGTCTCTGGGAGGTCACTGGGGTCTGGGTTAGTTTAGACTGCTGATCTTCCTATAGGTCACTCTCCCCTTCAGCTTCTTCAATCCTTCCCCTAATTCAATCATAGTGGTCCCTGATTTCAGTCCAATGATTGGGTGTAAGTGTCTTCTTCTATGTCAGTCAGCTGTTGGTAAGGCCTCGCAGAGGACAGCCCTGCTAAGCTCCTGTCTATAAGCACATCATAGTATCAATAATAGTCCACTTTGCCAAAAGATGGATCCCAAGTTGGGCTTGTCGTTGGACCACCTTTCCTTCAACATTTTTTGTATTTTTGTCCCTGCAGTTCTTTTAAACAGGAACAATTCTGGTTCAGAAATTTTGACTATGGGTTAGTAACTCTGTCCCTCCAACTGAGGCCTTGTCTATGAACTAGAAATGGACTCCTAGAGTTCCCTCTCCCCAGTGTTGGGCATTTGGCTAAGGTCACCTCCATTGAGTCCTTAAAGTCTCTCACCTCTCAGATCTCAGGTACTTTCTGGAGGGTGCCCCCACCTCCCATCCTCTGAGGCTGCATATTTCCATTCATTCTCTTGACTCTCTGGGCTTCTCTCCTGCCTTCCACCATAACTGATCCTGTTCCTCTTTCCCCTCCCCTTCCCTCTCTCACCCAGGTCCTTCCCTTCCTCTGTCCCATGTGATCATTTCTTTTTTCCCTTCTAAGTAAGATTGAACCATGCTCACTTGAGCATTTCTGCATGTTACACTTCTTATGGTCTGTAGGTTTTATCTTAGGCATTCTGTACTTTTGTCTACTATTCACTTATAAGTGACTACATGCCATGCATGTCCTTTTGGGTCTGAGTTACCTCACTCAGGATAATATTTTCTAGTTTCATGCATTTGCCTGCAAAACTCAGGATGTTTTTGTTTTTAATAGCTGAATAGTATTCCATTGTGTAAATTAAACATATTTTCTGTTTAATTCTTTAGTTGAAGGATATCTGGGTAGTTTCTAGCCTCTGATTATTGCATATAAGGCTGCTATGAACACGGTGGAGTACATGTCCTTGTGGTATGGGGGGGCATCTTTTGGGTAATGTTGGCTTCTTTTTATTATTTTTTTCATTGGATATTACATTTATTTACATTTCAAATGTTATCCTCTTTCCAGGTTTCCCCTCCACAAACCCCCTATCCCCTCCCCCTCCCCCTGCTTCTAAGAGGGTGCTCCCTCACCCACCCATTCCCTCCTCCCTGCCCTGGCATCCCCTTACACTGGGGCATTGAGCCTTCACAGGACCAAGGGTCTCTCTTACCAGTGATGTCTCACAAGGCCATCTGCTGCTTAATGTTGACTTCTTAATGGCATTTTTATTTAGATTTCTCCAACTGCTGACTAAATTAGTACAAACTTGGGTCTTAAAGCAACACAACATAAATTGTGATCTTATATTGTGGAGATAAGTTTCAGTGGGCTAAATATCCCAATCTGGGAAATGGAGCCACTGATGAATGTGTGAGGGAGCAGAGACACAGTAAGGGAAGAGTAACCAGGATGCAGTTTGCACGTGTATGAAATTATCAAAGTATTAAATAATAAGAAATACAAACAATGGCAACAACAATAAACCCTTGAGACATCTGCAGTTTCTTCTTTTCTACAGGAAAGAATCTACTAACTTCTGTGTTCCATTTCTACACAGTGCTACATCAATTGACTCATGAATCTTTCTTCTAGCTTGAAAGTCAGCAATGATTTGCCATGATTTGTTTATGTAAAATGACATTCCATCTTCTGTATCTCTCTTTCTCTTGTAAAAACTGTTATAATTGCTCCCACACAGACAACCAGATCAATATCTTCATCTCATCTATTAATTACTAATCACATATACAAACTAGAATTTATCCTGTTATTTATAATATTCAAATATTCTAAAATTTATATTAATATATATGGGGTTACGATTCTGTCTTTCACAGTGAGACTGTAGAGTTTACAAGAAGAAACATATCTTAAATGTCTAAAATACATCACAAAATAATTCTCTCTCTCTCTCTCTCTCTATCACACACACACACACACAAATGTTCCTTCCCTCTCTCCTTCCCTCTCTTCCCCCTTCCCTCCCTCCTCCCCTTCCATGAGTGTGTGTGTGTGTGTGTGTATGTGTGTGTGTGTGTGTGTGTGTACATGTGTGTATGTGTAGTTTATATACCCTCCCTTTTATGGAACTACTTTATTTTTTTACATTGTTCATTGGAAATCTAATCTTAGTTTAATTTACTATGTTTATTTCAATGTTATTATTTTTGTTTTTTACAATGCAATATTCACTTCAACATTCTTGAATCTTATAGCAATTTTTGTTTCTTAGGTTTGATGACTGTGTATGTAATCTTCCTGAAATCACATGCCTTTCCTACTCAGCCTATTCCCTGTATTATAGCCTGTGCCCTGTACTACTGAGGAAGCATCATTTATAAACCACCTTCGTGACTGTTCAGACAATATGTTCTTTTTAAATAAGAAGTTTTTTTCTTCATACTGTAAATACACTGACAGTCCAGCCTTGTGTAAAGCTTGAGAGGCCCTACTTCCTCCCTGTTTTATGGACAGTCTTTCATGGCAACTTTTACACTTAAATGTTTTCCTCACATAATTTAAGACATGCCAATGGGGAAAGAATTTTATCAACTCCATATTTGTTCTGTATAGCAAAGTATAACTTTTCAAGAATCTAGTAAACAAGATCAACATAGGCAATTAATAAAGGAAGAAGAGCAAACAAAATGGCATTAATGTTAAATGGAATTATCAACGTGCATGCAATGCAATGAGATTAGTATATATGGGCAATTGCTTCAGTCATTTGATCAATGCAAAATGCCAGCACAGATTGTTTGAATGAGGAAACAAATGATCTGTAAGCAAGAATTGCTTTGAGGAATTTTATCCATTAAGTAATGTGTTTTGACTCAACCTTTTACTTTCATGAGTGAAAATAGAGTATTCTGTTTACTTAATGCCCATGTCACCTCTTGTCAACTTTTTCCTACTAAAATATTGTATCATTATAAATATACTGACACTAAACATACTGAATGAGTTGCACAAATCATTCTATATTTTAAGTAATTCTATAGCAATGTACTAAAATACAAAATTTATATCTAAATAATGACTAATTCAAAAAGAAAACAGAAAATACATAAAATTCAAAATGTAGTTGAGGTCTTTTTCAAAGTATTCAGGATATGGGTATATTTTCTCCAATTTCATTTCCATATTTGTCATTTTGCAAGCACACTTCCCTGTGAGGCCTTTGACATTCTGCAGTTCCATTTGATACATTGGCAATATACAACAAGGGTAAACTATTACACTAACTTGTGACATTCCATTTTTTTCTTTTTTTGGAAAGAAAAGTGATATTAACTCTCCACCAGCAATGAAGGCACATCAATGTTAGTCATCATTATAACCATGTTTTCTGTAATATCATAAATGAATAATATTAGAATAAAATTAACACAGTTGACCAATACACATGATAAGTACCTTAATCACCACAGATACTTACTTATAAATGCATGTATCCCATTGTTATGCCATGGAACAAAAAAAATAGAGCAGCATCTTATTAAAGTTCAGATGCTATATAAGAAATTTGATTCATTTTTTAATGTTCTTTTTCTTAAACAAAATGAAGCTAACATAAGAATACTAATAAAAGTAATTTTTCTTTAACAGTTGATATTTCTAATATTTGTCCAAACAGCTGGGTTTAAATTTTTCTGAAGGATGTGACAGTGATTATAGCACCATGTGGTTCAAACTGTAGCACTGACAGTGTACAGCTATCAGACCCAGTGCCTGAAGGGATGCTATTAAGCATGGTGGTGATGCTTGTCATAATGGAAGGTTGTTTCTTGATGGCCTAAAAAGCCAGTACTTCAAATATAAGGGGAAATGGCTACAGTTAGAACAGCCCCAATGTCCTCTTGACTTTAAGAGAGATAAGGACTTTGCCACAGATGACAGTTCAACATTTTGGTAAACCTAGTCAATGGCTGAAGGAGACCTTTGATTATTTGTCATCACAATCAGAAGTTGACTGTTTTGACCTAGTGAAATACTTGCTTTGTGAAATAACACAGCACTCATTCAATGCACTGGTCTTTATCTGTAATGACAACTTGATATTTTATTTAATTTATTCAAAATTCATGAAAATATACTGCATCTATCATTATAGATTTTATTATTTTTAATTTTATTTAATCTTTATTTACACTACAGATTTTATCCCCCTCCTGGTCCTCCCTCTGACTGTTCCACATCCCATACCTCCTACACATACCCCTGTCTCTATGAGAATGTTACACCTCCCCACACCCCACCAGACTTATAAACTCCCTGGAGCCTCCAGTCTCTTGACAGCTAGGTGCATCTTCTCTGACTAAACCCAGATCCTGCAGTCCTCTGCTGTATATGTGTTGGAGGTCTCATATTAGCTGCTGTATGCTGCCTAGTCCAGTATCTGAGACATCTCGGGGGTCCAAGTTAATTGAGACTGCTGGTCTTCTTCCTCAGCTTCCTCCGGCTTTTCTCTAATTCAACCACAGGGGTCAGGAGCTTCAGTCCATTGGATGGGTGCAAATATCTGCATCTGACTCTTTCAACTGCTTTTTGGGTCTTTCAGAGGGCAGTCATAATAGATCCCTTTTTGTGAGCACTCCATAGCCTCAATAATAGTGTCAGACCTTGAGCTGGATCCCACTTTGGGCCTGTTGCTAGACCTCCTTTTCCTCAGGATCCTCTCCATTTCTCTCCTTGCAGTTCTTTCAGACAGGAACTATTATGGGTCTGAGTTTTGACTGTAGGATGGCAACTCCATCCCTCACTTGATGCCATCTTTCTGCTGGGGGTGGGCTCTACAAGTTCCCTCTTCCCACTGTAGGGCATCTAAACTAAGGTTCCTCAGTGATTTTAAAGTTGAGTCATGGTAAGGTCAAATATGTTGATCACACTCACTTACTGAATCTTGTTTAAACACTAAGTAACCACTTAACTGTAGATGTCTGATTATACCCTATTTCTATTAAATATACTAATTCAGACAAAACCTTGAATTAAATTAAAACATAAATATACAGCAGTCTATTGTATATCCTTTAGCAATAGGTATCAGCAAATAACTATATAGCAATTCTTTGTTGCACTGTAACTCATACGAATCTATGATACTTCCATTTCCATTTTTAATTGAGTCTAATATTTTATATAACTTACTTATGAATGAAGAGAAAGAGTATGTTCACTTTGTTCTATTTAGGTTTTTAAAAATCTGTGGGTATTAAATTACGTTAGGCATATATTTCCCAAAAAGTTACCATTAAAATATTGTAATATAGAATACTAGGAGAGAGAGAGAGACAGAGAGATAGATGGGGGTGGGGGGGGAGACATCAGTCATCAGTATAGGGACTTAGAGAAAGAGAAAGGAAACTACAATTTAGAAAGATTCTGCTGTACTGTCTGTCTTCTATGTGTGAATAAATGTTTCTCTCGCCAAGTTGATAAAAATCATAATCATAAAAATAATCATACTATTTCTTCTGTTTTTTCTTCCTCTATTTCTCCATGTTCTTTTATTTTAAACTGTCTATCTGCTTTCTCCTGATTTTTCTCTTATCTTTTCTCAAGTAAGGAAAGGCGTAGTTATCTGAGATGGAAAATGACACATATATTACACATCTTTCCTTTTCCACGTGATAATGGAAATATCCAATTAACTTTGCAAATTATGGTATATAAAGATTACATCACGTTAAAATATTGAGTATTATTACAGCAGCTATTTTACTGCCATATGAAGTATACAAAATTCTATTGTTTGGCAACATATCACATGTAAAATTTGATTTATAATAAAAATTTAATTACTTGATATAATTTAGTTGAAATAACACCTTCAGATGTTCAAAAAAACGTATTGACATAAAATGAGGGGTTTTTTTGTTCTTTATTTTGAAATGAGCTAAATCTCAGAGCTAAAAAATAAAGACTATTGTTAATTAACGTAAAATAAGGTGATTTATTAATTCGTCTGAATTATCTATTGAAATTAAGGCTTTGTGAAACTATGTGAGAGTTTTATGGGTCATCATAAATTAATTTTTCTATTATCCATCCAACATCAGATAGGGAATGATTATGAAGCTCTTTCTAGTCTATTTAGTGGTCAAAGGATTGTTTTGTCTTTCTAATATATTTAACATATGTGTTTAAGAAGACTATTTATAGAGAGGCAGAAGTACACTGGAAAAATCAATACTACACTAAGGTTGGTATTGTTTTAGCATTTCTTTCAGGTGGTGATTTATAATCTGCCCTGATCACTAATAGAATCTTTAACTCTTATTCAAGTCTCCATTGTAACTAATTATTTATATTTTAATTATAGGAAATTGCTATGAATTTAACAATCTACCCAGATATTTTATAACATGACTTTAAGTCAAATTATGGTGGCTACAGAGTTCATTCTAGATAATCATTAATCATATAAGATGATGAAAGAGTACTAACTTTCAACATATTTACACTAGAGTAATAGGTGGAGCATCTCATTTGATAAGGACTTACTAAATATAGTAGAAAATTATTCCAGGTATAACAATATATTTTAAATGATAATGAATTCAAATTTTGTATCTGATTTTGATAGATTTACAAATGACAATACAAAGCTAAAATAAGAGTGTCAGTTTAGCATCTAAGAAAATATAAATACATGCAACATAAAAGTTTGAATTAAAATAATGAGATTCACTATACTAAAATTGTAGTAAAAAACAGCTAGTGATTGTTAAGAAAACCAGAAATGATAAGTGTTGATTAATATAGAGAGAAAATGGGACACTAACACACTGTTAATGAGAATATAAGTTAACTTGCTCATTATATAAAACTGAAATATAATTTCTAAGAGAAAAAAAAAAAAACAACCTAAAAAGTAGAACCAGGATGTAATTTGATAATTCCACTTCCAGGTATATACCCAGAAGTCATATCAGTAGGATCATGATATTACTGCATCTTCATTTCATTTTTTGCATTGGTTACTATAATAGCCAAGACATGTGATTAACCTAAGCTCATGGAAAGATTAATGGATAAAGAAAATACAGTATGCACCCCACAACATACAATAAAATATCATCTAGTCTATAATGAATGCTCTATCATTTTGGCGACATAGTTGAACCTGTCAGGCACAGAATGACAATTACTTGTTATCTCACAAATATGTTAGATCTAAAAAGAAATCCAAGTTTTAGGAGCAAAGAATGAAATGGTAGCTCTGTAGTACTGAGGATATGGAAAAATGGGGTTACTATAGCCAAAATTTGCAAAGTTTCAGTGAAGCAAGACAAATAATCTCTAAACAGTTCAGGTATATCACAGTGACTCCAGGTAAGCACACACAATTCTATAAATCTGATAACAAATTAGACTAAATTTTATCATTACACACAATATTAACCAATATGTATGCTGATTAGGTTCACTGTGGCAATTATTTTATATGTGCATGTGTTATAAGTCATTTTTGAGGCTAGAAGGTGGCCTCAAAATGGTAGAATAGTAGAATATTTATGTAGCCTGAGTTAGAATTTCAGTTCTACCAGCAACATTGCAGAAAATAAGCCAATGAGAAAATGAATGTTCAAATCATTACCTCGCAAACTTCAAATACATGCAATATTTGTTTTGCCAATTACACCCCGGTAAAAATGGGGAGAAACAGACTCATCTTTCTGTGTCCCTATCTTTCATCTGTTAAAATTGCTAAAAGCAGTATGGATATTTTTCAACTTTTTTCTGTAGAGTTTAAACATTTTTATCTCTGGATAATAATGTTATTTTTGCAAATATATACTATTTTTACTATTGCTGTTATTATTCTTGTTTGTGTTTGTTTTTCACATTGCCTAAGATCTTCAATGATATATACTTTATACATGTTTATTTATATTGTGTTTTTCATTTTTTGGTGTGTGTGCGTGTGTGTGTGTGTGTGTGTGTGTGTGTGTGTGTGTGTTCTTGTGTGTGCCAGAGTCCATGTGGAACTCAAAGCCAACTTTCAGGACTGGTCAGTTTGTTTACCTGTGAGGTCTTGGAAATGAGTTTATGGTTATCAGACTTGGAAGCCTAGCACCCTTTTGCAATGTATTAGCTATGGAATATATTATTATATATCATATATACTATTATATAATATATATTTTAATAATTTATATATTATATGTTATACTATATATATAATATCATTATAGCCTTATATTTTTCAAAACCTACTTTAATATGTGTACTTAAATGCTTTAACCTCCCTTCCAGACCACTATTTCCACAGGCATAGTGGAAAGGAAAGCTTAATAGGGCAATGGAGGATGTAGACCTTTTTAGAAATAATTCTTGGGAGTGAATCCAATCTGCACTGTCAAGATATTAACAGCTCAGGTCACACAAATCTTCAGTGGTAGCTTGATCCACTCACAAACACCATTCATGAATGAGCAATGACAGTCCAATCCAGAAGAAACCAAAAGGCTCTGCTAATAGGCCTAAGTCTTAGAATGTGGCAAGAATCTGTGGGAACAACACCAGAAGTCCTTTGGTGCATTTATCTCTATGAAATCACAATAAATGATGATCAGCAAAGAGTGACGAGGAGAACCAATGTACCACAGCATTGTCCACTGTCTGTTGGGTTATATTTATAGCCTTCCAAACATCACATGTTCTCTCAAGCATCCATGCTAGCAAAGTATCACATGTCCTTTTTCCAGGCATCTTCCAGAAAAACACCACATGCTTGTTCTCAGCAAAACATCCTCCCATGTGTCTGCTTCAGCAAAAACATCCACTTATAAGACAGTTTATATTATACAATTTATATATATATATATATATATATATATATATAGTTATATAGTTATATAGTTATATTATATGTATATATCACATATATATATACAACAAGGATTTATTAGAATGGCTTACAGGACAGGCTGTGGTCTACCTAGTCCAATAGTGGCTATCTACCAATAGAAGGACTGAGAATCCAGTAGTTGTTCAGTCATTAGTCCGGATGGCTCATCTACTCTTCAATACATGCCCAGATCTGAATGGAGTAGGCTCTCATGATGGTGAAGTAATTTCCTTGCCAGAGAGCACAGCAGAATATGGCAAACACAAGACAAGCTGCTTTCATTCATGTCCTTTACATAGGCTGTCATCAGAAGATGTGTCCAAGATTAAAGATGCACCTTCCCACCTCAGAGATACAAATTAGAAGCAGGTCTTCCCATTTCTACTCAAAGAATTATAGAAAACTTCCTCATAGGTATGTCCAGTCATTTGGGTTTTAGTGAATCCCAGATGCAGTCAGGTTGATAACAAGAATAAACACCATACCAATCCAGCCAACTCACCAGCCCAATAATCCAAGTATCATGTTGCTAATACAGTATATAATGAACATAAAACAAATGAGATTTTCTTTAATTTTAACAATGGCTTAAAAGGAATTCTAAAAGCAGCCTGAAAAACTTAACCCTGAGTTCAGTCAGCCTGCTCCTTTATCTTATTCATGAATTAAACAGAGTTGAGAGATTTTTATTTTTCCCTTATAAGCTAAGTTAATTACTTTGATTGGTTGATTATTTGTTTCCACATGATGACAAATAACACTGTAAATACTGATTTCTTGAACTTGGCCTGATTGTATGGCCAGATGTTGTTTCTTGGGGCATTGGATCTAATCACTGATCCATCATGTCATTCACAGTGAACATTCATCCATACTTTCTTTTGGATAAACCTCAGAGGTATATAGAGATCAAACTGTAAATACTATGTGTTTGAACTATAATGAACTATAGGTGATAAAAAAAAAAAAAAGATTCTGTGGACACAGAAACTTATCAGAAGTAATCCAGAAGCCAGATAACCTGAAATTACTGGAGCTCCCCATTCCTTCTTCTAGAAAAGTGTATGTCCATGTACAATCACATTCATATTTAACTCTCTTGTCAAAACAGTTATTCCTAAATTACATAAATAGCACTCCCTATGCTAAAATGATTGATGGACACTAAATTAGAAATACCTTGTTGTATTTCAGTTATGAACAATTAAATCAACAGTTTTATTAGTTACTAAATTAGAATTTGAAGTCCTTTACTTATAAAAAAATCTATAAATACAAAAGTAACAAGAATTAGTACACTATCAACTATATTAGGGCATCACTTTATAACTAAGCATCATGACATAGATTGGCATACATAAAGGAACCTACTACTGTTGCTAAGTAGAGATATTGTCAAATTGCATCCTTAACACTCCTTAATCAGCACTGTTCTCAGACTTCTTCTTTAGGCAATAGTTAAGACAGAGGCTAGTAATTCATCAGAGTTCCAAAACTGAGTGAAAGTTTAGTGCTAAGTCCTAAGGAGGATGTCTATATCATTTCCTCTGATACTCAGAGAACATCATAAAGTTTTAAAGAATATAACATCTAAAGAATAAAGAGGTATGCTGCTAAAACAAAATAAAAAATAATAATAATTGCCTGGACATGATATCACTCTTGAACTCACTACAGCTGTGATTATTCAGACCCAACAGGCACATTTCCTCATAGGTGAATGAGTACATCATAAAATCCCATCCCTCGCTGAATGATTATTGACAGTGAATGGTTTCTATAGGATAAGAGTCTTTTTCTTTTAATTACCATCTTAACACAATATAGATTCACTGTGAAGTAAGCCTTAATAAAGTATTGTCTATAGTTAGGTTGACCTGTTGGTATGTCTATGAGGGATTATTTTTATTATGTTCACTGAGATGAGAAAACCCACCGGTTGGGGGTGACACCATTCCTGAGGCAGTGGATCTGTACTGTGTAACAGTGGAGTAAGTCAACTGAACATTATCATTCATGAATTATTTTATTGTATGCAAACATAATGTGACTAGCTACTTCAAGTTCCTGGCACCTTCACTTCTCTAAAATGATTGCCTTAGTTACGATTCTCTTTCTGTGAAGAGACACCAAGGTAACTATAATTAAAAGACAAGAACAAACAAACAAACAGTATTTGATTGGGAGCTTGCTTACAGTTTCATAAGATTATTCCATAATCACAATGACAGGAAGCAGATAGGCATGATGCTTAAGCAGAAGATGAAAGCTTTATTTTCCAATCTTCAGACATCTGGAAGAGAGAGACACTGTGCCTAAGTTTTTGAGATCTCAAAACCCACCCCTAGCAATACAACCCCACCAACAAGACCATATTTAGAGAATAAGCATACAAATATATGAGCCTCTATAGGTCATTCTCATTCAAGCCATGAGGTTCCACTCCCTGGCCCCTATACACTTATACCCGGAACCAATATACTATTTCTTAGGGTGTTGTTGTTGTTGTTTGTTTGTTTGTTTTTTCTCCACACAATGTACTTTTCTTTTGCTCTTTGCCTTGCTTGTTCCTTCTCATTGTAGATCTGAAAAAGAATGATCATTAATAACCACATGACATATTCAATACTAGGCTGTCGTGAAATCTCTTCTGCCAATGCCATTAAGTCAAACCTCTTCAATTTAGCCTCAAGCAGATTTTTAAGTCAAGAGCAAAATAACAGCCTTATTCTGTGCCAAAAAATGTCTCAAGAATGGTCTGTAGGTCATTGGCTCTCTGAAACCACTGGAGCTGGGTCTCTGTAGTCCATATTGCCCTGAGCACCAGTGTCTTTCATGTTCCTACTCCAATGGCCTTTTAATATTTAACTGATTTTCTAGTTCAAAGTCTTCCACATTCCTCTAACCAACAGCATGGTCAGGCCTGTCACATAACTATCCAACTCCCAAGTACTAATCTCTGTCTTAGCTACTATTCTATTTCTGTGAAGTGACACTATCACCATGGCAAATCTAATAAAAGAACATGTTTAACTGGAGCTTGCTTACAATTTTAGGGGTTTAGTACATAATTATCATGGTAAGAAGCAAACAGGCTTGGCACTAAAAGTAATACTTGGTGAGAATGTCCTGATCTGCAAAAAGGAGAGAAAGAGAGAGAGAGACAGAGACAGAGAGAGACAGAGAGACAGAGATAGAAAGACAGATACTGGGCCTGGCATAGACATAAAACCCCAAAGCCTGCTCCAGCAGCATACCTCCAACAGGACCACACCTTCCTAATACTTCTGAACAGTTCATGAAATGGGGACTAAGTGTGTAAATATATATGCCTATAGAGGCAACTGACATTCAAACCACTACAGTCATGAACTGTAACAAGAAATTTTGAGTCAAATAAATCATCTCTCTTATGTTTCTTTTGTCAAAGAATTTTGCCAAATTAGAAGAAAACAAAACTAAAACACTGATTTAAAATAATTCTAGGAATCGAATAAAGGTTATCTATTGACAATTAGAACATCTCTGAAAATTCAAATTCCTATAGTTTGTTTTTTTTTTTTTTTTGATTCAGCCATTGTTTTAGAGTCCCTTTACAGGTATTAGCTAATAACACACCTTTAATGTTTCTGCTGAGTGTCCCATGAACAAGTTTAATGTGAAAATATTTTTTAGTCAAACATGCTATATCTTTTATTTTCTGTCTACTCAAAAAATTTATTGCCACCATACAATGTTCAGACACACTGCAGTTGCATCCTACACATAAAACCAGGAGCCTATGTGAACTCTCTAAAGTGACAAGTCTTCACAAAATAAGCTTTCTGGATCTGCAGGCAAATTTAAGGGACTGTAAAAATCATACACCAGTAAAATCTAGGGCACATCTTACCCATCATCACAAGTATTCCAAAGTGTTACAAAAAGAAATAGCTTCAGCATTTAGAATCTCAAATACATTCCTTTACTTCAGGTTGCTTTTGGAATCACATTAAAACCACAGGGTTGGAGTTGCCATGAGTTGCATTTTATCAGCACAAATGAGGGTTATTTCTTTTTCCATATAAATTAGAGCGATTATTTCAATTCAAGCTGTGCTAGTTTTGAGGAGAATGACTGTACATATATTATTCAAAAAGGGAAGAAGAAAGAGAAGGATAAAGAAAAGTTCACAGTAGGATTCCACAATGCAATGCTTAGTTTTGTTTGTTTTTTAATATAGCTACTTAGCAGTGATTTATTACTCTCTTACTTCCATACTTTGTGAATTCAAAAACCCTGCACTTATCATGTTTACAATAAAAGATATTCATAATTTTTTTTGGACTGGATTTTTTTATTACTTTTAATTTTTTAAATCCAACTGTTTCCCTTCTCTTGGTCCCCCTCCCACAGTTCCTCATTCCATTCCTACTCCCCACCCTGGCTCCAAAAGGATTCCCAGCCCCCCTGTCAGGCCACCCCACTTCCCAGGGCCACAACTCTCTCTAGGGTTAGGTGTGTCTTTTCCCACTGAGGCCAGACCAGACAGTCTTCTGCTATATATGTGTATGGGGCTTTGGACCAGCTCGTGCATGCTCTGTACTAGAATTTTAGGAAAACTGCATCTCCTGTCAGACTCCAATTAAAAGCTGCTACTTGTAAATTTACAAGTCATTAAATAAAAATTTTAAGACGTTGCTCACTAAGGTTCCAGAGTGCAAACTCTCCCTCTCCCTCTCCCTCTCCCTCTCCCTCTCCCTCTCCCTCTCCCTCTCCCTCTCCCTCTCCCTCCCTCTCCCTGCCTGCCCACCCTTTCTCTTTCCCTCTCCATTTCCCTGAGAGGAAGAGAGAGAGAGAGAGAGAGACAGAGAGAGAGACAGAGAGAGAGACAGAGAGACACAAAGAAATTCCTTAACAAAGCAAGCTAAGTTAGAATTAAGAGTAAAATATACCCACTCCTCATAGAATAGTAAGTAACGGTTGTATAATAAGGAATACAATGAGTTTTCACAATTACGTGAAAAAGAGAAATAGGCTTGGGACAAATTTGTGATCAAGGAAAAACATTCATTCTAGGCCAGATCCAAGGATGAAGCCACAGGTGTGCACGATGATAAAGCAAAGCCACGTGAAACTGTTGCTTTGAACTTATAATGATCTCATAGAATGAAACACTGCTATGAACTTAACTGTCAACATCTTTCTGTTACTCCCTTTTTATATAACATTTAATCATTGGAATAATTTTCTAAGAATTTTTGTCTAAGAAAGTATACAAAGCCCAGAGAAAAGTAATGAAGCATGACATCTTGGCCTATGCACCATCCACCAACCAAATGTATGTATGTGGCTTGAGGAGGCTCTGCCCGATCCACCAAATGTATATATGTATGTGTCTGTCTATACATGATGTGTAGGTATGTTGTGGATTTGGCTTAACACTTGCTTTATGTTATTTGGTTTCCCCAAATTGCACGAGAAACCATATGTAAGACCCTGAAGGTCTCTGCCATCAGTTGGTTCTGAATGGTAAATAAAGTTGCCATTGGGCAATGGTTGGGCAGGGAGACAGAGGCAAGACTTTAGGATTCGGTGACAAGGGACCAAGTAAGGAGAATTGCCATGCCAGGAAAGGAACAAGATCCAGGATTGATTGACCCTTCCTTTAGTCTCTGCTCCATTCTTTGTCCCTGTTCTTCCTTTGGTTAGGAACATTTCTGGGTTAAAATCTTTGAGATGTGTAGGTGGAACTCATCCCTAGACCAGGGACCGTGCCTATCTACTGGAGGCGGTCTCCGCAGGCTTTATCTCCCCCTTCTTTGCGCATCATGGCTAAAGTCAACCCAGTGGGTCCTGGGAACCTCATGTTTCTCTAGTGTCTGGGACGCTCTAGTGGCTATCCCCAGTTCCTCATCTTCCCTGCTATCTATTTCTATTCTATTTCCTGACCTTCTGTACCCTTCTCACATCTCCTCCAGTTTCTGATACTGCCACCCTTATTTCCTCCTCCTCCTTTCTCCCTCCCCCTCTCCTTCCACTTCCCACAATCGTCCTGTCCCTCCTCACTGCAGGACTGGAGCATCCAACCCCTTCCTTCTTTCTACTCTCCATATGGTCTGTAGGTTGTATATTAGGCATTGTGAGCTTTGGGACTGGTATCCACTTATTAGTGAATACATACCATGTGTGTTCTTTTGTGTCTGGGTTGCCTCATTCAGGATAACATTTTATAGTTGCGTCCATTTGCCCATGAAGGGGATACATCATGTCTGCAGACATCAAAAGCAACACTGTTGCTGTCATCAAAAGGCACTCGCAGACAGGAACCATTTGAGATGTAAACAAATGGAATGATAAAAAAAAAAAAAAAAAAAAAAAATCCAGGCTTGAGAGCTATAGAAGAGAGAGCATACCAATCATGTAAGAGTCGGGGAAGAGTGAGCCCAGCTCACATCTCATTGGGTCTAGGGTAGCAAAGATGAAATATAGATTTTAATAATAACTCAGGAAGTGTTAAAAACATGGAAGTGTGGGAGTAACACAACCATTGAGCTGTTTAAGGCATATTTAAATATAAGGCTGAGTGTGTGTGTGTGTCTGTCTGTCTGTCTGTGTGCATGTGAGCATGTATGTGTGTGTCTTTCATTTGGAAATCCAAAATATTGAGGTGGATAATGAGGAACTTGCACCAGCACCACGGGGGGGGGGCAATTTGAGTAGTTTTAATTGCCTAATGCAATATATGTACATGTGTATGTATGTATGTATGTATGTATGTATGTGTGCATGAACACTTGTGGAGTTGGTGAGACAGCTGGTCAGACTTGAATCGAGTGTGTGTGTGTGTGTATGTGTGAGAGAGAGAGAGGGAGAGAGAAATGCTTATTGCCTTTGTAAAATATTTTAATTCTTTTCCTTTCTTTTCTCCGTGGTTCATACAGAGTTAATGAGTTCCTAGCCTCTCATCTAGTCAGCAAAAGATCCTTGAGTGAGAAAGATATTAAAGTACAAATAGTAAGAAGCCAGCACCAAAGAATTTTCTGGGGAAACAATTGTCATTACTCATGATTTTCCCTTAAATATGTTTCAATATAAAGTTCTAGACTACATTAAGTGATTATAGGATAAAATGTATCTAATTAAATCCCTGACATTTTTCTATTAAAAAGAACTTCAATTATTTTATAAATCTCATTGCTCATACACAAATTGAGGTTCAAATAGTTTTTTCATTATGTATATTAATTAAAGAAAACTTCAAAACAGTATTGAAATTTTAATCTATTAAAATGCCAGTTAGTTTTTTCCATCCTATCTCTAATATGAGCTGAACTCTATCCAGGAGAATATGCAGGACTTAGTGATAAGACATCACTCATACAGGGAGGATTAAGCTTCTCTGCTTTGGTGTCAGAAACCAGGAAAAGCAGAAGATCAGAGAGCTGTTGTTGGAAGTCACTGAGTCATGCAAGCCATAGAAATGTTAATGGATGCTCATGGTTAGTTACTCACTGAAGCTATTTGAGTATAACTTGTTGATTTGAGGATCAGGATCATATTAATGTGACAGGCTTGCAAAGGGAAGATGCCTATAAGAGGCATCACTTGAAAACAATTACTATAGGAATTAATGTAAAATGCATATTAAAATTCATAACCATTTTACTAAGCCAGTGAATTTTCAATTTGCAAATTTTAAAGGTGCACTGCAAACAGCAATATTCAAACATGCTGCCATTTGAAGAACTTTTCATTCATGCTACTAACATTAACATAAAGCTCTCTTTCAAATTCATGTAAGACCTATATTTGGGCAAAATATTACAGATATGAATGTTAATATTTTACCTCCACCCTCATCAAAGCTAGTGTTTTCTTTGTTATAAATATCTAAATGTTTGTTCAGAAAAACGCAAAAGCTAAAACTACTGAGTTCCAGCAAAAAACCCTGACAGAAAGATGGGTCAGAACAGTTTCAGATGCATCCACTTTACTAGGGTCCTTCAGGTGCTAATCTAAAGACACATGTCTTTAAAACATTAATATAATTAAATTTGGAGTTTTTCATTGGAATATCAAGATGTATCCTCACTCTTCATGAAATAGAAGATATTCACATTATTCCAACTGAGGTTTAACTTATTGAAGGTGCCTTTCAATCAGGAGCCATAAATTATACCTTGCATATGAAAGAAATTGCAACATGACTATACATAAATCATTAAAAGTACAGTCTTTCTTTTCAAGTCTTGTATGAAATGGAATGAGATAAACTATATGACCATATTTCAAGGCAGAATGGAAACCCAGAAAAAAATCCACTAAATGGAAAATAGGGAAATTATCTTGAAAAACTTTCCTCCAAATTGTCATGAATATATTTTACAAACAAAGATGGCAATTATTACCAGATTAAATTAGAAAGACTAAATAAGTGGAGTATCACTGAATGTGTTGTAGAAAGAGATAGTGTATTTATAAGGGTGTACATTTTAGTTATGAGACAAGTTAAGAAATGAAACAGTTGGCCAGAGTAATTCATTTTCATCACTGTAAAATATGACTTCAGATCTAGAAAGAAACTCTTTTAGAAAGCTATTTTAACGAACATTGTTTACCAATTTGCTGAGAATCTTGTTTAAATAAATAAAAATAAAAAGACAGCCTTGGAGATTTCTTTGCATTACAACAGAAGATATAATGTACTTAAATAAATTTGATATTTAAATTAGCAAATCTCAAAGTGCTTTCTACTTACTCTTAAATGTTTAACATGGCTCCAGAAAGCAACAATTAAATGAGAAAAAAATGACTGTTTGAAATAGCACTTTTGCTATCAGGGAAAACATTGCAGCAATATTATTGGTATGCAAAATATTATAGCAAAAAGTAAAACTATTCACAACCCAGAGACCATTTTGTATTAGAACAATTGCATAGATGGTAGGAATCAATAGAGGCACTCATTCAAATTCAGTATTAAAATACATTTATACATAATAGTCTTACATAGAAAAGTGGGCATAAAGATGAATAAAAAGAAAATAATTACTACTAAAGAAAAGCATAAATTAAAATATTTGGAACCTGTCTGATCTCAGTCATTCCCTATGAATTTTCCAAAAGAATACCACTTATAAGTGAGCATAATGGTCTATAGTATGATGATATAATTAACAGAAGAATTTGAAGCCATGAGTTGAGAGGCAAACAAATAAGTAGTGCAATGCTTTAGTGACAACTGTCGTAAGTTAGATTATATCTTAAACCACATGTAACTTTGGTGACAGACACAAAAAGTGCAGGGACTGAGGTAGCAGAATGAACTCCATTTTGTTCTTAAGACTCAATTCTAAGTTAACATGCCCTTAAAGAGACATAAAGCTGCTGTCCTTGGACAAAGCTACTGTCTAGAAAGCTACTTTCTGCTGTCCTTGAAGTGATATGGCAACCACTTCTTGGGCTCTGGGAAAGAGACCAACATTACTTTACCCTCTCATGTAATGACAAGACTTAGAAACCCCTGCTTGCATTTTTTTTTCATTTATAAACCCCCTTCACGTAGAGCTGGGGGTCACTCTTCTTCCTCTTCCCTCAGGAAGGTTTGTAGCCCAAACTGGAGCTAGAATAAAGACTCTCACGCTTTTGCATCGGAGTTGTGGTCCCTGGTGGTTTCTTGGGGGTCTCATGAACTGGGCATAACAAAAGTAGCAAATAATTTTTCTTCTTAATGATTCTAGAAGTTAGGTGCTCCTACAAGTGTGGCAAATGAAGGACTAGGAAAGACACAGTGTCCATCTGCAACAATCATATGAGCAGAGAACACATGAGGAAAGAAGTAATATTAAAAAAAAAAACTAGTCAATATAACAGCTACTGACAATACTGGATACTATGGATATTCTAGAATATTGACCCATCCAGTCCATGGCAAGATCCTTGCTTATACTTTTAAACAAAAAACAAGATAATATTAACACAGGGGATTGGATTATGGACTTGTACCCCAAAAGAAAGATATATAGTGTAAAAAGAAAATGTAAGTAGAGAACATAACATAGCTTGAATATCCAAGGAAGACATAACTCAGAAATTAAAGAATAAAAGATTAACAGGAAATACTTGGAGTGGGGCTGATGCAAGCAGAAAAAGTAATAGAACAAAAACCACATAGGTAAAGTCTCTAAATCAAGAATATCTTAACATATATAACAGCTATATTTCCCTTACTTTAACTCACAAAAAGACAACTTATGAAGACAAAAGCTATATTTTGGCTCACAGTTTTGGAGATTTAGGTCCATGATTGATTGCCCCCATTGCTTTTAGTGAAGGCTCTGGTACACAATGATAGGGGCATGTGAAAAAACAAAACTGCCCAACTCAGGGACACAAGGTGAAAAGCGAAAATGTGTCAGAATTCCATTCAGGTCATGCATTGGTGACCAAAAGACTTTCCAGCATAAACCAGCTTTAAATGATGTCATCATTTCCCACAGTCACTATTCAAGAATAAAGAAGTTTCTAGGAGATATTTGAGAATAGAGAGTATTAGACACAAAGAAAGGTGAGTTAGTGAGTTTGGGCATTAAACCGAAGGCAAGTGTAGAGTATAGGCTGATTGATCTGAAGATCCAGGCAGTACAGAGGTCACAAAGATTTTCAAGCCTAAGTCACATTAGAAATATCACAATTGTTCTGAGAATAAAGCAAAGTGACCCAAAAGCTTAGAGCAAGAACACAACACAGAGATTGTATTTATTGCTCAAACAGAATTCATCACTAAAACTACCAGGGCATTGGACAGAAGTCTGAACTCCAGTGTCAGGAGAAGAAAGGAAATCCCAGGCACAACTGAATTGTAGATTGGTGTTTAAGGGGGCTTTCAAATGAAAGAAGCAGTGTAATAACAGAAATATTTAAAGTTTTCTATAGTTTGTACTGAGTTTGTGCTACAAATATAGATTTTGGTCCTTGTTTCCTTGAATCAAATTCCAAGACAGTGAAGAGATGTGTTAAAATGTGGGTGGGCCAGGTTCTGGACACAAGAATCCACATAGGGCAGAAAAGAGCTGTTGTGCAGTGGGTTAAGTGTAGACTGAGGTTTGGTGTCACACTGCAAGACTTCTAGAAAATCAAGGCACAAACTGGGGTACATGTGAGCAGAGCATGGTTATATATGTATTTCTCTTCCTAAAATAAATAGCTGAAAGGGTCTTTAGTGCTCTGTTCTTACTTAAATATTCTAGATAATTATTTTAAAGTTCTATCCCCAAGTTAATAAAGTACTGAAAAATCAGTGGCTCAAAAGAATCCAAATCCATTTCTCTTCCAGAAGTCAAAACTCTGAAATGGTTTCCATGGGGCTAAAATCAAGTTAGCTACAGGAGAAAATATTAAATTTTCAACTTGTAGAAGAAGCTTCCTATATTCCTTTGCTCTTCACGGCTTTCGCACATCACTGTTGGAAATGGGTCTGGCGGTTTCAAGAAAATGACTGTACAATTTGAAGTATTTCAGATAAAATGTTTTGCTTCTGCAGAAGGGTGGAAAGTCATCACCTAAGCAAGCAAGCATGCCCAGGGAACTGATCTTTGGCTTTTATTCCTAGCAAAATGTGGTCCTGTACCTGACTCTGCATGGTCAGTTCTCTGCCTTAAACTTTTAAATAGTTGACCAATGCAGTTTTTAGAAAGAAATGACAATTTAGCAAATGTTCTAATTTTAAGAATTTCTAACACAGAGAAATTTTAAATTTTGCTAAAGTCTTTATAATTTTTATGAAGTTTGTCCTATTTAACAAATTGGTGGAAGAGATTACATTTTCATTACATTTTTAACATCAGTTTTGCTCCTCTGCTTCCTGCTATAACAGCACCTTACAGATTATCTAGGATATTCCTACATCCAGTCCACGATATTTTCCTTATCCAAGTCATCAAAATCCTCTTTGTCTTACATGGTAATATTTTCATAGATCTGGCTTTGAGAATATGGACATATCAAGCTGGCAGAATGATTCTGCCATTAAAGGCTAGGCTCACAACCAAAATAACAAGAATATGGATGTCTGTAAGGGATCTTTGTTAGCATCCAAACCTCCCTTCACAGAAAACAATTGCAATAAAAAGTACCCCCAGAAAATGGGGAAATTAGGAATATGAATTCTCTTCCTTCTCTGAGTGAAGGATCCAAAGGATCCAGTTGGGTTTTTCCTCTAAATAACATAAACATTTCCTTCTATACATGAATTTATCTGAGGGAAATACTTTTAATGAGGCCTAAATTAACATAATAGAGGTGTAAAGTAAGAGTCTACCTTGAGACTAATCTCCATGGAACCCTGAATACTACTGGAGACCAATTGAAGATATGTGGGCTAGGCTTCCTTGAGAAGAGAGAAATGTCTCACCGAAGGGACTAGAACTGTGGTCAATGTAAAACGAACACTTAAACTCTTCTTACCATTACTAACTCCTTAACGCTATCATTCAACACATATTTATTTAGTAGCTTGCTCACTATAGGTGCTATGTTATTTCCTGAAAAGATCTGTAGATTTTGTCTAGAAGGAAAGATAGTAAAAATAAATATACAAATTGTGAAAGGTGACATAACAAACCTTACAGAAAAAGAGATGTAGACTTGAGTAATTGGAAAAATAAGAGGGAAATAGGAGACATTGGAGCAGAAACTGCAAAGGAGCTACATAAATGGATTCAGATCAGGAAGTGAGATGGGAAAGAACAAATACCACCATTGTATACTCAGGACTGTGAAGATTCATCCATCATATCTGGGAAAGGAAAGAGAGGAAACAGTTTTTGATATTCAGACTACAAGCAGCTTGGTTTTGTAGCTTAAACTAACTCCACTCCCCACCTGCTTGATGTTCTTGATGGACATCCTTCAGCCATGGGATCTCTAACATAAAGGTGTCTCCACCACAACTAAATTTGTACAATCCTTGACAGATGTCCTTCTGGTCTCTCTCTTCTCAGCTTCTCTCTGTGAGTTGTTCAGTCCTGCAGCTTCCAAGCTACCCAAACCAGTACTATTGGGAAGTTCTTACATGAGTGAGCTTCAGATTGAGATGTAGCCCTAGCCCTTTTGAACAACAGCTTCCACGTGCTGACCTTGAAGAAAGACTTCCTAGAATACTTCCCCACAGAGCTGGTCTCTTCCTAATTAAGCTGATCTTACAGTTCTAGTTAACCACCATCCATTGTTCCAGTGAAGGGTTAATTTCCACAGACACTTACACATAAATATCCCTATAAAATCTTTGTGTTTCTCAATGATATCACAAGCTATTATCTTTATTGTTTGAAGGACTCTCATCTTCTGAGCCCATGGGGAGTACAACAGCAAGCTCTGACCATGCAGTGGCTTTTCCAGGTGCATATACCAAGACCCTTCCACAAGCCTCCCACATTAGTGACACAGCTAGGCCCAACAGAACAATAAACAATTTTCTGTTACCAAAGTCTGCTCTAGTTTGCTTCCTAATGATGTGCTAAACACCATAGCCAAAAGAAAATTTGGAAAAGAAAATGTATATTTAATGAATTATACATCCACTTCACAGTCCATCACTGAGAAGAGTCAGGGCAGGAACCTGGAGTTGATAAACAAACACAGACCATGGAGGAATGTTGATGACTGTTTCCTTCTTGTGACATGCTCAATTCCTTTTCTATACACTCCAGGACCACCTGCCAAAGGATGGCAATGTCCTGGGCCCTCATTCTTCAATTAGACATCAAGAAAATAGGCCAATTTGTTGGAGGCAGTTTTTCAGTTGAGGTTTCCTATTCCAGGTATGTCAAGTTGATTAGACAACACAGGTGTATGTTCTCAAAGAAAGATGTGGTCTGAGTACAAGCATATTTGGGTAATTGGTGTTGAACACCATCATCTGAAATGTGTAATGAATCACAAGATATGTTTTAGGCTAACAGGAGAATAGTAAATATAGGAAACTTCAGATACAAAAGAAATTTTTCTCAGCCTGACAACTCTTGTCCATACATTCTATACACAAAAGATTGGCAAGATGCTACATACCTGCCTTTGATCATGTGAGTCTGACAGAGCAGAGTAAGAATTGTCTCAAAAGCACAGGATTTCAGTGTGTCCTTTCCTATTTATAAGAGAGTAAATTATAACAATTACACAAAAAGCTACTAGTTTGAAACACACACACACACCATCAATAATATCAACTACTTAAACATTAAACTAACCCAATAATATTGCACTGAATTATTTTTGGTCATAAAATTAACCCACAATCTGAAGATATTGGTGATCAAACATAGTGTCATCTGCATAAGGTAAGTACTTAATTTTATACTTATGCAAAGTTACCTGGAAGTTTCAAATAAAATATTCTCAAGGAAAAATGCCTAAGCTAGGTTTTTAGACTACCTTGTAGGAGTATCGGCTGGACTATGGGAATGGGTAAGTCAGTATTTTACTGTAGAGTATTAAAGACAATAAAATAGTGACCCAATAAGCTTCATAACAGATCTCACTCTGAAGAATCTTCAAGCTTTATTCAATTTTGACTGAAGTAAAATTTTATAGCCTTTCAGAAAGGATCTGCCTGACACAGGAACTGACCAGGGGTGATCATACAGAACTCAGTAGCCATACAGCATATGACAGAGCAAAGTCAAAAGAGTCTACTTAATTTTTCTAGTATGTTTTCTGATTTATTCAATAGAGATTAGTAAAATAAAAACAAAAGATTCATTGTGTCTTTCCTTGGTAGCTATGTATTGAAAATATATTCTAGGTATAATACATTGGATTGAACCTAGGACCTTATACATGGCAGGCAAACACTCAGCATGGCACTGTATCCCCAACATAGTCACACACTCTGTGTGTGCCTATCTGTCCATCTAACCATAACCCGAACTCTGAACTGCAACAGCTGTCTGTCTGCCTCACCTTATGTCTAAACATAACTCTAACTTTATTATGGTGACTAGTAATATAAAAATTTGGCACAGGAAGTTTTTGACAGTTTCCTACAGCTGCAAGACATCTAAGAATCTAATAAAAGTACCTAAAGATGTCAGAGCTCATAAGAAGCAAAAAACATTTGATAAGAGTCATGGAAATAGCCCCACTTCAACCTGGATCATGGCTTTGGAAGAAAAAGAAAAAAGAATTTTATGAGTAAGTGATATTCTATATGAGATCAAAATTAAAAGGAAATGCTGAAATTGGACTTGTGATCAGTTTCTATTTTGTACAGGAGTAAAAGGAAACATCACACTGATGAACCCTTTGAGTTTCAGATAGATAGCAGGTAAGATGGAATGACCTTGCTCAGAGACGTCTGTGGCTCCTTTAAAAACTAGAGTCGTTATGAACACTAGGAGTTGTGCAACAATTCCAGACTCTTTCCTTGGAAAACACCTTTCTACATAGGGTGAGACGCACCCAACTCTGTCCCCCTTAAAGTCGTGCCAAGTTTGTAGGAAAAGAAATTTCTCAACCAGATCAATCAATAGAAACACATCACTCTCTGCTGCGAGGATAGTAAAAATAGAATCTAGAATTTAGGCTTTGGGACTCTTGGGAAGAGAAATGCACATAAGTAAGAGAAGTGTTTCACTTTGAATTCTGATACCTGACATTTAGACCTGAAAAGTGCATAGAAATGGCAGCAAAGACAAGAAATGAAGAAAAGGGAGCCTCAGAGGGAGGGATGCCATTATAAGGTTCTGGTCTATTTCTCTTCGCTTTAAACTTTGACTTTTTGGATATGAGAAAACTTCTTGAAGCTTTTTTGGACCAAAGTCTAAGAGTAAAGAACTTTCATGAACTTAACGTTTATGCATCTTCTGTTAGCTAGTCAAAACTGGGTTAGTAATCATTGTCACTTGTGAAGACCAAGCTCCCTCCAAGAGAATTTCTAGAGTCAGGAGATGTGTTTGTATCATTTCCTTAAGGTTTCTTCAAAATCAAGCAATGTGCCTGGTCATGTGTTCTACCTTCTTATAAATGATCCTGACTTAAAAGTGACTTTGTCTTTACATAAAGGAAAAGATGTCTGCACTTCATGTAAATCTAATCTTTCAAAACAAAATGCAAGACTTTGAATAGGAAGAAATCTTACAGAGAACTTAATTCACATGGCAGTGTTTCTAAATAAATAACAGATAACAGCAGATTCTATATCCTTCTCAGGAACCTCCTTTTGTGTCATGCTAAAATTTAACTTGGTGCTAGAGTAGGTCTATGGGGAAAATGCTCTTATCATTTTTAATTATAATTACATCACTTTTCCCCTTCCCTTTCCCTCCTCCAGCTCCCCCAAAACCCCCTTACTCTAATTACTTCCATGCCTTCTTCCTCCTGCTCATTTGCAAATTAATAGTGTCATTTATTATTGTTGTTATCCACATGTATGTATATTCATGCACAAATATATAAATGCATCCTGTTTAACCTTCCTTAGTTGCAGGGCTGACCACCTAACATTGAAGAGTCAATAAGGACTTTCATCCCTGGGAGAAGTTAACTCTCCCTCTCTCAGCATCACTGGTTACCCATAGTTCCTTTTCTAGAGATAAGACGCCATGAAATTCTCCCTCTTCCATGTAAGTGAGTCTATTAATAGTGTTATTTATTCAGGTCTTCATTATACAGCCATTTCTAAGAGAGATTATTTCACAACAGATTTCTTAGTATTCTGGCTCTTGTAATCTTTCCTTAATGTTTTCTGAGTCATAGATGCAAGGAGTGAGATATAGATGTGGATTGTGGATGGAATCCAGATGACTTGTATCTATGCAGTATGTCTGGTTGTGGATTTCTATGATGCTATTCATTTGGTGTAGAGAAGCTTCTTTGATGAGGGATGATAGCTACACTTCTCTATTGGTATAAGGTTAAGATTTAGAATACAGTTAGGAATTATGTTTGTATAGCAAAGTGATGGCAGTAGATTCTCTTTTAAGATCTATGGGTTCACTAGGCCCAGGAACTGCGCTCAGCAGTGTTGGTTACCTCCCTAACCACAATAGGAAACTGAAAGTGATGTCAACATAGAAGGATTAGAAAGGAGGAAAGACAAATAGTACCAAGACTGTTGGGAAAATGGTCTCTTGCCCTATAGTATTTTTGAACCTATATTTGAGATGGGGGTATATTTAATAACTTAGACCTTAATAACTAGTTATTCCCAAATAGTCCCACCAAATATATTTATTGCTTTCAGTAGTTTTACTCCAGTTTCTCTAAACATTCTTCATGTCCTGTTCTGTCTTATTAGAGATTCTTCAAAAGGTTGTATTTTCAAAAGATGTTTGCATAAGAATTTCCATTTGACTTTGCCACATTTCCATTCAGAGATGGCTCCTGATCTTTTCCCTTAAATAATGCCAGTAACATAGATACAGCATTGTGTGACTTCTGAATTAATCATAAAAGGCAATGCAACCTCGATTAAGAAGTCAGAAAATAATACAATGAGTATATGAAGAGGTGCTGGTGCCTCATATTTCATCAGGAAAAGTGTAGGAAAATACAATGAGACACCACAACACATATACTAGAATAGCAAGTGAATGCTCAATCAAGCCAAGAAACAACAGGCAGGAACCTTAAAATAATATTGAAATTCAAAAAAAAGACCATTTGTACTACATGACATTACTGGTAATAAATATGACACTCTCATAAGAAATATTGCCTCAGGAAGAATGAAGAGCAAGAGATGTGACCTCATGGACATCAGGAACGACAAGTAGATAGTGACTTCACCAACCTTTCCACACCACCACAGAGTTATGACTTTATACGCAATAGCCTTCAGACACTGGAGACTACACAGCCAGTTCAGAGATCTGTAAAGAGAACATATCAGACTCATCCTGTAATGTCTGCCTTACTGTCTACAGGGTCCAGACAGTATGTGAGATAGAGGTGGGCATAGTCCTGATTTCTGCTTGAACTGAAGACACTGAATAGCTCTTGAGGAGTACTTGGAAGCACTGTGCAAAAGCACAAAGTTAAGGAAAGAAGTCTTAGGGACAAACAGAGCAGAATATCCCTAGAAGTCATTCACTAGCCACAGAGGGCGCAGGACAGTGGGTAAGTGAGTCAGGTTGTCTTGATGAGATCAGGTATCACTATTCTAAAACTTAAGCTTTATCTATAAAAGATCAAAATGTTTCCAAGTTGTTCGACTTCATCACAGACCTGAACTCAATTTTTTTCATAAGAATGAACAAATTGCACAGAACTCAAGTTATATAATTTGTACCATCCTTCTGCAGTAACTACACTTGCTAGGTAGCAGCAATGTGACTCATATTGAGGATAAAACTCAATCAATCAAAACAGACCTAGATATGACACAGATAATAGAATTAGTCGACAGTGATATTAAAATAGTTACTATAAATATATCCCAAATACTCAAGAAGGTGGAAAATATGTGAGCTTTGTTAAAGACTCAGAGAGAACTTCTTGAGATGAAAAATATGTCTAAGATAAAAATTTTAAGGAATAATATTAATAACAGTTTGGACACACCTTAAAGAATGATTAATCAATATGGGGAGAATAGTACAACTATTCAAATTAGAATAAGAGAAGAAAAATATCAACAGTGAGAAAAAAGAAAAAGGAAAATAGAAGCCAGACAATTATAAATGCACATGAGGGATCCTGGGGCAGAGGAGAGGTGAGAGAGAAATTGAAAATTAATGAGCAGTAACTAAAGACCAGTAAGACCCATTAAGCCATTGGTTAATTAAGGGTACCTCTACTGGTGATTGCCCACTATGGCCATAAGATCATCTAAAAGATGTCATGTTTCTGTTTCTTAGAAATGCATAAGGTCTTAAAACAGCTTCCACTTAGTCAAGCCAAAATAGCAAAGAAGGATGAGTGGAAACAAATCATTGAATATATGGAATTACTCCTTCAAAAGGCATGAAGTACTATGTCATAGTTACCATTTCTAATTACTGTTTGTTTAATTATACATTTAGATTTCATTTTTTCACAGCAGATAAAACAGCCACAAACTAGCACATATTTCTTAAGCATTTCATTATGGGATAATTAAAAATTCATGAGAATTAAGGAAACAATACTGAGTGGTCATTTACATGTTCCTCAATGAGACCATAGAACAAAAATAACATCAACAATTTGCCACTGAGACTCATGTATACCTCTGTGTCATCTGGTGACTGGTACAGATTTATGAATGTAGTCCATTTAAATGCATACCACTGTTTCATCAACACAAAGAAATTCCTAGGTTATACTTTTATAGGTACTTCTCATGTGACCACTCCCACATCTAATTAGTTATGTGTCAAGAACGCTAAAGAGGTAGAGTCTGTACTACATATCCTTTGGGCATTGGATATTTAGGTCCCAAAGGTCCAACCAGTTGAGTTGTTTCATTTATCAATAATTTATACTTTTTATTTAACGTTACTCACAAATAATGTTCCATAGTAACAATATTCCTTTCATTGATACATATTCCTATTGTAAGACATAGTAGTTATTTCCATGCTTGAGATATACATATAAAATAACTCTCAACTATCATATTCTTGTTGATCATTAAGCATAAGCTAGGTTTTTCCCCTTGGGCATGTATAAATGACCAAGACTTAAATAGCTGACATTACCAACAACCTCCAGATTGGTTGAACGATTTTGCTTTCCTACCCACTATAAATGAGAAAGCTGATTTCCCCAACAGTGCTAACAACTGTCATGATATTTTTATTGTAGCTGTTTGAATATCTCACTGAGGTATAAATCTGAGTTCTCTGATGCTCTGATGGGAGTCATGCTGATGTTCTTATGCCCTATGACACATCTCTGTATAATGTTCCCACTTTTAACCAGACTAATTGCTATTTTACTACAGAATCCTAATGTTCCATTATTTGTTCTGCTGTTCTTTTCTTTTTCTGTTTTTCTTTCATTGAAAATAGATTTTTCTACAAAAATATTTGGATAATGGTTTCCGTTCCCCCAACTCTGAAGTTTTTTAAAGATATGTAATAGGAAATAAAAAACTGTTTTTTTCATACCCTTAGGGAGATCTTCATGAAAAGAATAGTCTTCATGTTGGTGAAATATACTCCAATGATCACTCTTTCTTCTACTGTTATTCCTACTCTTGGTACCAATCTAGAAACTTTCACCAAGACCAAGAGCGCAGAATCTTTTCTCCTGCTAATTGTATGGCCTCATTCCTTTCATATATAACTTATTGCTAGCTGGGTTTTTGTGTGTATGTGTGTGTAAAACATGAGATTTAGTCCAAGGGTCCTCAATTTATGTAGAGATATCCAGTTTTCCCTATGAAATTCTTAAAAACAACTACAGTTATTTGTTAAAATACCTTCTTTTTGTCAAAATTCATTGGTTCAAAATTTGGTACATCTATCTATTTATTTCTCCATTCTATTCTCTTGCCTATATATCTATTCCTTTTCAAATTCGACATCATTTTGATTACTCTAACTGTGAATTTTGAAACCTACCTATTTCATTTTATTTTTGTGTTTGTATTCTTGATCCATACCACTTTTAGAAAGATCAAGCTTATAGTTACAAGAATTCTAGCTAAAACATTGTCAGATTTTTAATGAATTTCTGTGCCAACCTATGGGAAAGGATCTTCATCAGCTCTACTGTCTTCCAAACTTGACTGAACTGTGTCTTTCTATTTATGTACCTTCTATTGTTTCTTTAACTTTTGGTATATTTAAGATTACAAGTTTAGCTTATACTTTGTTATAGATACACCATTTTTTCTAAATTTGAGAGAATGGCAATGAAATGAGTTTCTGCATGTCCATTATCAGAATTTCTGTATTTATGCTCTTTTGTTTTCTTCAATTTTCCCTTTTCTCTTATTCTGTGGTCATAGAGAAATCTCCATTTAGTTACAGAGGGATTTTGTTTGGTTAGATCCTTAGCAGTGGTGTGCGTGTGTGTGTGTGTGTGTGTGTGTGTATAAATTCTTTCTTAGGAATGGTCCACTTTATGTCATACTTTTCAATCTACATGCTTTTCCTTACTTTTAATCACTTAAAATTTTTATCAGAAATAGTAGGAATCCATGAGTTGTTCCTCATCTGAGGAAGTCTTAAATAGTATGAATTATAATGTAAGCTGAAGAACTTTAAAAAGTGTGATCTAACTCTGGACAGTTCTATTAGATTTTGCTTTCTGAACATTTTTATTATGAATTGGTGGGTTGTGGCAATGCTTTTTCTGCAATATGTTAACTGAATGTGTTCATGGTGCATATAAACCTTACAATGGGTTTTTTTTTAACTTATTGAATTTTTGTTTCTTATAATTTGTGTCCAAATTTATTGGGTTTTGACTAAGAATTTTCCATCCATATTCATTAGTAGAATTAGTCTGTTAGTTTTCTGGTTTTGATATCAGTGACTATGTTAATATAGTTGAGTTCAGTCCTGATTTCCTCCTCATCTGTCTTTTGAAAGGCATTGTGAAGACAAAGTTAAAGTATGTTGAAATATTTGGCAGAATCTCTATAAAACTCCTGTGCCTTGAGATTCGGGAAAAGATAACTCAAATTACAAATTCAATTCTCTTAATGTACATGGAATATTCAGGTTATCTGTTTCACAATGTTTAAATTAGGGTAGATTGTGTCTCTTGAGGAAGTAATCCATTTTGCAAGAACATCCAGGTAGATTTATATAGAATAGTTCCTAGTAAAACCTCATCATCTCTTTCATTTCTGCAAAGTCTGTAATGAAATTCCCTCTTCTTTCTGGTAATTTGTTTCTTTGCCCTTTTCTTGTCAATCATGCTAGGACTTAGTAGATAGTATTAATTGCTTTTTAAAATCAGACCTTTGCTTCTTGCATCTTCTTTTTCAATCAGTTCATTTTTATTCTCTTACGAATTCTTCCTTGAACTGTGGATAACTCAGCAGTATTTTATATAATTCCTAGGTATCTGTATATTTTCCTATCAGTTTTCTGTTACTGATTACCAATTTGATTACATTGTGGCTAAATAATAAATTGTCTTAAATACATTAAATTGCTTGAGGCCTTTTACCCTAATAAATCATAATGTTGGTCCTACAGAAACAAATTTCATGTGCATTTCAGAACATTGTTAGTCTTTGTTGTTGTTTTTCTTGATATTATTGTTGGTGTTTTAAGTATGTGTTCCTCAAATATAATAAAATCTAGTGGTTTATAATTTTACTATAAACTAGATGTAAAAAAAATGATTTTTCATAGTTATTTTGAAAAATAAACTAAAAGTAAATAACCTAATTGTAAAATGTCTGAGAGAAAAAATTAACTTAAATTGCAGAGAGTTATTATGAGACAAAAACAAAACTACTGATTCACAAAAGAAATACTAATTCATAATAAAAAATGAACCAAGAGAGAACCTCAACGTGAAATAGAGTGACAAATAGACATTAAAAATGGAGTGACCACAATGGATGAAGAAATATTTCTTTTTAATTCATTAATGAGGTTTTTTTTTTTTTAAATTGTCAGAGTAACCCTGTGATACTTCTTTAAACTGAACCACTCTTACTAAAAATAGAAGTATGAATGGAGGAAATGTTAGAGGAATATAAGATTTCTGTTGAAAATTTCTATACAAAAATTTTTCTAGTGCATGAGTTTGCAATCTTCCTTGTCCAGTAAGGATAGAGAAAATAATAAGTCTATTTATGAGGAAAAGACATTTATATAAAAGTATTATAATTTATTAAAGTTTTTTTCTCATTTAGTTAAAGTGATAGTTGTGAATATCACTTTTTGAAATGGTGTGGATAGTTGCCATGAATTCTCACATTGTGTGCAACACATGGTAGAGGGTAGAGCAAAGCAAAGCAGTGATGAAGGAAAACACAGAATGTACTTAATGACTAAGAAACAATCAAACCATGGACGAGCACAACCCAATTCTTGCTCTTGCAAACCTACTCACCTCCTTCCCCACTTTAGATGGTCTCTTCTGAAAAGGCTGACTGTCATTGAAGATGCATTCAGCAGCAAAAACTAACACTGTCTAAGCATCAATAACTTCAAGGGCTATGCCAAGAATGAAAGAATAAAGTTGAAAGTATGTCATTTTACATTTTCTGGCTGTGTCCACAGATAGAAACTGTTATACCACATGCATCACCCATCCTCTTCCTGTTTCTTTTGTTTGATTTTGGGTTGATACCAAGGGCGACATTTAAATTTTAACTTTGCCTTTATGTTAATTAAATTGGGTAATTGTAGTCTTGTTGTTCTTTGAGAAGTTTCTGATGGTTTTTCTAGACATATATAACAAGGAACTCTCAACACTCACAGTAATTCTGTCTGTCTTTCCCAAGGCCCATCGACTTAAACGTTCACTCTTACTTGCTTCTAATATATGACAGATCATACTACAAGGACACTTGTGTCATCAGTCATTTCAATAGCTGGGATGAAGCTTGGTTTCTAACATGTGCCTCAGGATGGATAACTAAGTAAAATACTTCAGCTGCATAAGTTGCATTACTGGCTCTATAAAATGCAATATATAGATTATAGAGTATACATATAGAATAACTGAATGTTAAATTCTTGATTTACATTTTCCTTAGAGATTCAAACCATATTTCTTTGGTGGTAATTATCTAATATAATGCATGCATTATTTTCTTTCTATTCAAAGAACAGGGGCTTGTCTAAATGTCTTAAAGACAGTATCTGATCTTCAAGCCTAGTGACATCATCAAGAAAGTGTTCAGAATCTGCCATTCTCTATCAATTTCTTCAAAGGTATAAGCATTCTCTCTTTAACACATACATAGATCTCTTTCCTCTTCTTTGTACAAATACTCTTCCTTTGCATTTTAAATACTTAAATTCCTTTACATTTTAGATACTGGTTCAGTCTCATTGTCTTTTCCTCTTCATTAACTCCAATATCTGTTTTAAATTCTTTTCCCTGGTGTTCTACGTTGTCATAGAATTTCTTCCAACTGCTATTTTCTTTCTGTAGTACATTTGAATACTTTTCATTCTTATGATTTCTATTATTCATTCTTTTGGCACCATGGATGACATCCACTAAAGTTTGAGTCCTTTGTAATTGAGCTGATAATATTGAGAGCAATTTTGTCTGTTTTGTTTTTCAATGACTAAGACAAAGTTAGATGGACTGACATATCAGTTCTTCATAGTTGCCCATTTCTATTATCGCTTCTGTAATTACACATGACTTTTTTCCAAGCTGTAATGATTTATTTGGGCATTCTACATTTCAATGTGTCTCTATTTTTTAGAATATGAGCTTTTAAAAATATGTGCATTTATTGCAGTTTTCACTCTTTTGTGTAGATGTTGTCAGTGCAGTTTCCACAATTGTTGTCTGCTCATGGACTGAAAACTGCAACAGACACCAATCCTTGGACTGAAAACAGCAACAGACACCAATCCTAGGCTTGAGGTAGCAGCTCTGCAGCTCCATGGACTTCAGCTCAAAAAAAAAAAAAAAAAAAAAACCTATTCTGAAAAGCAAGAAAGTTCCCTTCAATGGGTTAAATCATATGCCATACTTGTTAACTTGTTAATGCTGTTAATATGATCTGCTATCTTCTGATTTTAAAAACCAATCTTGCATCTGAAATGCTTCCTTTCTTCTTCTACCTGTGACTAAGCTTCCAGTAGTATTTCCTCCTTTCCAACATGTGTTCACATTCATGCTGCACTTCCTCAGAGCCATGTGAACCTGCCAAGATAGACCTTTTGACACACAGTGACTGTTCTAGAATGTGGTGCTTCATATAGGTGCACAGATTTCCAATCCTGTGAATTATTCACTCTTACTTTGCACAAATTCTCATTATTTTTATTTATACTCATAAAGGTAATGTGTATCTACTCTTCCTCTCCCACTCCAGGCTCTTGGGTATGATATTGGATCTGGGGTGTTCCTTCAAGTTTGAGAATACAAAGTTTTCCTTCTTTCTGTTTTCTAGTCTTCTTTTGGCATGCATTATAGGTAACTTAATTTATTACCACAACCCAACCCTGTTAACATCTGTGCTATTTCTCAGATATTATGGACAAATATTCTCCACATTTTATCAAAGCAAAGAATATACTACTCTCATAATTAATCCTTTCATGTATGTTAATATTCATTTGTTAACACCAAACCTTCATGTGTAGAACATAACACTAAAAGTCCTTAGAATTCAAGTTTACATACACAGCACACACACACACACACACACACACACACACACACACACACTCTGCTATTCTATAGAAATAGAAATACCACACCACACAGATATACAACTCTTGGGCATATGCCCAATGGACTCCACATTCTACTATTACTTGCTCATTAATGTTCATAGCTGCTCCATTCACAATAGTCAGGAAGTGGAAACAGCCTAAATATCTATCAACTGATGACATATAAAGATAAGGTGTTTCTTTTACACAATGGGGTATTATTCAGCTATTGATAAAAATGTGAAGGAGCTATAAAAATGATTTTGAATCAGTAACCCATCCAGAACGAAAATGACTTTTCTCTTACTTTGGTTGTTGGCTTGAATCTTCAGATATGTGTGTTTAGGTTTCCATACACATAAAGGTCAGAAAATTACAAAAAGGGAAGAGCTTTTAAGGGAAGAATGGTAAAATATACCAATATAATGGATTTAAGAGAAATGATGAAGAAAAGGAGGGCTTAAATTGGGTAGAGAGCAAATGATAGTGTAGAATAGAGGAGAGAGAAGTCCAAGGATAAAGTTGAACACATTTTGAAAAATGACATACAGAAACTACTGTAAGCTTCCTAAAACACAAACTACACACACACACACACACACACACACACACACACACACAGAGAGAGAGAGAGAGAGAGAGAGAGAGAAAGAGAGAGAGAGTGAGAGAGAGACACACAGAGACACAGAGAGACACAGAGAGAGACACAGAGAGAGTCAGATACCCACACAGTGTTAAAATAGAGTTTCCCTATAAAAAGGCAACAGTGTCCCCACTTGACACCAGAAGTTAATAAATAAAATGTTCAGTGCCTCTTTTATACTTGTTGTCCAGGAAGGTCCCATAGATACATCCTTCCCCCAGTATTACAGGTTATTCATTGCTATTGCTCTTGATTGCTATCCAGAATGTGAGAGTCAAACCCCACTGCTGAAGACACCAAAAAATTGAGTCAGAGAACATGACAAAATGAGTTGCCAGTGATCTGGAAGTTTCATCCATACTGACTAGTTTTCATAGTCCTGGAATGTGCTATGTAAAGAACTAGGGGAGAAAACTAATCATCCATCATCCCAAGGTTGTGACCACTATGATCAACAATGGTGACAATGGCTGAACAAGACAGGTTCTTTAGATGGTACTATTTATATCCTTTATTTCCGTCCTAGTTCCTGTTACTTTGTCATAAAAATATGAATATATCTCTTTTCGTATAAAAACTAATAAAAAAGAAAAATATTACTTTTTATCTTACCATTGCAGTATTTTCAGCCTTGCTACCTTGCTTACTACCATGGCACCATTTACTTTGTTCATCACTAGTCATTAAACACATGCTGATCGTTACATTGGTAAGATTCCCAATTCCTTACACAGGCTAAATAAAGTCATGCAACACTGGTTGACAAGATCAATTTGTAGTTTAAAATTCACACTTTAATATTAGAAAGACTAGATATTTGAGTCAGTCCAAACAGTATATACTCTCCCCAAAGTAAAGTTATTTTTATGAGATTAAAAGATAAACATGAGTTCAAAGAGAAGAATTGAGTTATGTTTGTCAGGTCCAAAAGAAACTCAAGACAAATGACTGACTAGTGCCTACTAACATACCAATGTATCTGCTGGCCTCTAGGATCACGGTTCCTATGGCTCCTGTCAGCTCTTCTCCAAACTTCTCCAGCTTATGCTCTTTTCCTAGTTTCTGATCCCTATATAACCCTGCCCTGTACTCTCTTATAAATCTTGGCCCCTTGTTTCTTGGTCCTCTTGCTCTCTGCTATCTTGGTCCTATCTCTTGGTCCTTCTAGCCCACTCTCTCTTGTCTCTCTTTGTTGTTCTATCTCTTCCCTTCTTCTCCTCACTTTGCTGTCATGACTCACTTCAGTCTACAGGCCCCTGTTCAATCTACTGCTTTCTTTCCCTGCTCTAGACAATTCCAGATGCCTCTGGCTCTACTCTCCCTCACTTCTTCAATAAATACTTTCTCTTCAACAATAGCTTAGAGTAATCACGTCCTCACCTTATACATTTGATGCCAAAACTCCTAGTTTGTATAATGTTATTTAAATTTAATATCATTAGTCTCATGAAAATCTTAATACAATCTTAGTTGAACTCTTTAATAACGTGACAGGATGGGTTTGGTGTTTGGTTGGTTTGGTTTGGTTGTTTTGTTTTGTTTTGTTTTATTCAGGAGAGTGCAACAAACCTTTGTCACTGTAGTTTTCCCTTTTTTACACTTCTATGACTTAATGGCTACCACTTTTCTTAATATCCTCTTTCCTTATTTAAGTCATAAGAAATAATCTACTGTCTTTATGTTTGTGATGTGTATTTTGTGAGAACACTCTTCAGGAGCTAAAACTATTTCTAAGAAGAACAAAGTTTGGATTGCTTTTCTGTGGTTTTAACTGACCTTCCTCTCATGCCTGTAAACACTCACAAAAAAAAAATTGTTTATCTCCTTTCCAGTTTGTTTGTCAGTATATTAAGATGATTGTACAGAGTATTCATTGAGTCTTTTTTTTTCATACTTTATTTACATTTCAAATGTTTCCCCCTTTCCAGATATCCCCTTTGGAACCTCCCTTTTCTCTCCCCGCTCTTCCTGCCACTGTGGGGGTATTCCCCCAACCACCCACCCACCCACTCTTGGTTTCCCCGGAGAGATGGCTCAGCCATTAAAGGCTAAGCTCACAACCAAAAATATAAGAGTCTTAACCATATTCAACATCTTCAACTAATCTCTGCATTGTAAGGCTTGAATTACTCAAATTACCTTTGTACAGTTGCTGATGTATATATAACCTTATTAGAGAAAAACGTTGGGAATGAGATGCATACTCACCATGTGAAACATGGGTATCATAGCCTCTGCTATTTCTCTGTCCATTACCCTTCATTCATTCAACTTTATTAATTATATAAGCTCCTTAAATTTATTAGTCATATACTATGAACAAATGACATAAAGTTAAATGTGAACACCAGAAACTGAGACCTGATAATACATTGTATAAACTGTATAAAATGGTTTGATTCAGAGTTATATCTAGGCCGTCAAAAGAGATATGTTTCAGGAAAGTCAGGAACTCAGTTCTGCAATTTATTCTAGAGGAAAGATGAGAAAAACTTACAAACAGGTTATGACACCACAGTTTATTCAAAAAATGCAAGCAATTTGCAAGTTAGAAAAAGACATCATACAGAGAAAAAGCACTTGGAAGATTGTGAGACATTTGGGACTGGACAAGGTAGACAGTACAAAAGACAGGAAAGTCAAAAGATAAATGATGAATAGATGATAGATACCTAGATAATAGATGAGATAAATGATAAATTATAGATAGATGAAGGTAGATATAGAGATGATAGATAGATGATAGATGAAGGGATGGATGGAAGATAGATAGATAATACATAGACAGTAAATTGATGATATAGAAAATGGAGGCAATACAGAGACTCTACTTGGAAGAACAAAAAAAATATCATGCTGTACTACAGCTAGTTGAAACACAAATAAGTACAATGTGGGGGTGTGTCTGAGTGTGTGTTCTGTGTATGTGTCTGAGTCTGAGTCTGGGTGTTATGTCTGCATGTCTGTGTGTATCTTAGGTTGTTTGTGTTGTGTTTAGAGAAGAAAACAAATATCTCTAAGGGTAGGTAGTAAAACACAGAAGAGGAAGATGGAAGTGGCTTTAATAAGTCATACCTTATATATTCATGCAGTGTTTATAGGGTTTGTTCTGAAGGCAGAGACTAAACCATCATAGAAAGTGAAAGGTAGCAGCCAATGGTAATTCTGTGTCTGCCATCAGTAATTGAACAATGAAGAATTCACACACAGAGGCAGAAAACTTATCAAGAACCATCTGAAACAGGGAAAAGATTTAGTTTTCATCTCTCTCTCTCTCTCTCTCTCTCTCTCTCTCTCTTTCTCTCTCTGACACAAACACATACACACACATGCATACACATACACGCGCGCACACACACACACTGAAAAAATCAACTGCAGTTTGAAGGATAATTTAAAGTGATTTTAATAATTATGCAAAACATATTTTAAGCTATATTATTGCAAATATATGAGTAAAATTAAGAAACTTGGGAAGACAGATTTCAACTTGAATATGAAGTCTACAGATATTTGCTCCATTCATGTGTGAACTTATTTTCTATTATTAGATGTTGAGAGCCTTAAATATGACTATTTTCATGCAGATTTTTTACTTTAGTTGGGTTTCCTCTCAATCATAACTAATTTGTAGAAAATAATATTTGAACATATTTATAATTAAGAGCCCTGTAGGTTTCCTCCTTGTGTGGAGGAACTGAATTAATGAGGTTCTAACCTATTTGATAAGCATCCTTGAGTGTCCTGGTTTCAATTACCTCCTATTAATAAGTGTCACATTTAGAATCTCTATTTAAATTTCCTTATACCTTCAATTAATAAAATCTATGAAAGTTCTATCTTGTCATTTCATATACAGGTTAGACTTACAGATAGCTAATAAACTTCCTTCAGTAAAATGGCTCTTTTATCGTTTGTTTGGAAAAAATAGTATAAGCAGAATAGTTAGTTCTCTTCTGTCTACCACAGCCATAAAATCAATGATGGAGTAGTCTGGCTTTAGGGTAAAGACAAGATTACTTAAGGAATAACAAATATGACTGAGATATGACACTGTTTCAAGCTTTGACTCTTATCCTTAGCAATACAGATTTTAAAAGAGAAAGGAATGGTTAAAGTGACCAAGGAAGACAGATGTTTTCATGCTCGGCAAAACAACTTGCTTCAGGCCACTATGGTGCTTGCCAAGAGTTGAAATACCTAGATAATAGATGAGATAAATGATAAATTATAGATAGATGAAGGTAGATATAGAGATGATAGATAGATGATAGATGAAGGGATGGATGGAAGATAGATAGATAATACATAGACAGTAAATAGATGATATAGAAAATGGAGGCAATACAGAGACTCTACTTGGAAGAACAAAAAAATATCATGCTGTACTACAGCTAGTTGAAACACAAATAAGTACAATGTGGGGGTTTTCATGAAATGAAAACAGAGAGTATCCATATGTGGCAAAAGTCAGTTTCCTGATCACTGAGAGACCTCTCTTAATCACAAGCAAACATAGGAAGTGCATTAATGAGGAGCTGCTGAGCAGAGGTACCAATAACTTTGACTGGTACTCTTACTTACTGCTTCCTGTCATAGTTGAAACTCACGGAAGTGCTGTACATAGTCTAGAGACAAAATGGTTGTCAAAGAAACTGATGGATCTTGTCCTCAACAGTATTCCTGAGGTTTCAGATCCTTTGACTAACGAGAACCAAGCTGTCTGGGAGGTTTCCCTAGCCAATGACAGGTATGGCTCTACCTGAGGTGATCATTTCTGCTCCTTAGTCCTTAGGGGTGGACATTTGTCCACCAGCAAAATTTATTTTGAGCTCCTGACACATACTCTGTGGTTTTTCTAGAGACAGCTTAAAGCTGAACTCCAATATCCTATTGTTGGTACCACATTTCCTATACTGAATTCCTTGTGTTTGACCTGCATAGTTACAATTAGCACCTCTCTCTGCCTCCCTCTGTCTCTCTGTGACTCTGTCTGTCTCTGTCTCTGTCTCTCTGTCTCTCTGTCTCTCTCTCTGTCTCTCTCTCTCTCTCTCTCTTTCTCTCTCTCCTTCTCTCTCCCTTAGCTGCTTGTATTCTGAATGTTAATTATGTTCCCCCAAAAAACTGCTTACACTAAAGTGTCTGCAGTAGCTTCTAGACCTGCCCCCAGTTGGTGCTAATTGGTAAATAAAGATTCCAACAGCCAATATTTCGGGAGGAGAGATAGAGGACTAAATTTTAGGGTTTCCCAGGCTTGGAACTGGGAGGAGGAGGAAGCAGAAGATCCACCATGAGGGGAGAGTGTGGAGGAGAAGAGAGATATCATGTGTAAGAAGAATGCAGTTCAGGGGGGAATAGCTGCCATGTGAAGGAGCTGGGAGGGCTCTGCCCAAAAGACTGCCTAACTGGGTCCAGAGCATCCAAGATATAACATAGAATTAGTAAGTACTAAATTGGAATTAATCATGTGAAAGTTAGGTAGTGACCCAGCTATTGTGCTGCTTAAGGCATATTAAAATGTAAAGGCTGTATGTGTGTCTTTCAGTCAGGAACATAAACCACTGGGGTGGGTAGCAACCCCATGCCAGGATGTGATGGTTTATATATTCTCAACCCAGGGAATGGCACTATTAGAAGGTGTTGTGTTGACCTGTTGAAGTAGGTGTGTCACTGGGTGTGGGCTATAAGACCCTCATTCTAGCTGCCTGGAAGTCAGTCTTCTACTAGCAGCCTTCAGATGAAGACTCAGCTCCTCCTGCACCATGCCTGCCTAGATGCTGCCATACTCTGGCCTTGATGATAATGGACTGAACCACTGAATCTGTAAGCCAGCCCCAATTAAATGTTGTCCTTATAAAAGTTGCCTTGGTTGTGGTATCTGTTCACAGCAGTAAAACCATAACTAAGACACAGGATTAATTACTAGTTAATGTTACACTCTCCTGTTATTTTTTTTTCCTAGTTCTCTTTCATTGGAGACTGAATCTTAGTTGCTCTTCCATGACTTGAGTTGTCATGTGGTCACATCCCTGTTTGGGGGACATTAAGATCAGGCAGAATCTCATCTCTCTTAACAAAAATGTCAAGACGATATCTTATATTTCAGAGAGAAGAAAAGTCCAGCCTGTGTGTCCCTACATAACAGCACTAAGCTGTGAGTCATTCCATATAAATAAGAGACAAGCTCCATGTTGGCAACATCACTGATGCTGTATAGATCCTTTAGACAAGAAAAGCCCCAATTTTACCCAAACTACCAGAGTGGGGATTTCTCTTCTTGATTCTCTTAATGAACCAACAAACTGTCATTGTGGAGTTGGGCACTATTTATCCCAGTTATGGTGGTAACTGGCCATCCATAGCATCATACACTAGTTGATTGTGAGCCTTAGCTCAGCAGTGTTAAAACTCACATGAACATGGTTCAGATACTCTGACACAACCTTGAGCAGGAACTGCAAATCAGAGACTGTTTACCAGCAATCTTTGTTAAACAAGTAAATGACTCCCTGGCTAAGGTTCACAAAGCCCTGGGAGATTTACAGAAATTCAAATGTAGCCTACTCTGAAAATGAATTGAATCAAAAGTTTTAGAGATAATGCACAGGAAATGGAATTGTAAGCTCTCTAGGTACCTCTCCAGTTCATTTGACTATGAGAACCATGTCATTCAGATGGCTCAGTGAGTAAAGGTGTTTGTTGCCAAGCCTGAGTACCTGAATCTGATCCCCAGGACCTACATAAAGAAACAGGAAAACCCCTTTTTGCAAGTGATCCTCTGATCGTATGCTTACCATATATATCATCTTCATGTGAACAAACTCATCAAATAAATAAATAGATAAATAAATTCTGAAAAAATAAGTGTATTGAAAACTAGAAAGACTAAAAGGTACTGTTTTATGCATGTGACTTTTAAACCTTTCCTTTCCTTATCTTTTTTCTCCCATGAAATTTATGTACAATCCCAAGCATATGTATATACATGAAACATTTACTGATAATCAATTATAAGGAAAATTGTTTTAGAAGTCCAATGTGTGATCAATTGCACCATATAATCACCTACAGATACCACCTCTAAAACAATTCATTAGTAAACAAATAACTTTTTCAGTTGGAAAAAACAAAGAGCATTTTAAGGATATGGATATGGTCAAATCCACTCATGCCTGAGCATCTTCAACACTTTTTGGAGTTGGCCAATATTTTGATTTTATAATTATCAATGATGAGAGTACTCTTTTGAATAACTTTGTTTTTCAAAATGCCAGAACTGGGACTAGAGAGACTTTTGAGAGACTATCAGTTAAAGCATCTGCTGCTTTTGCAGAGGACAGGGTTCATTTCTCAGCACCCACATGGTGGCTCACAACCATCCATAGCCTCAGGTTCAAGGGATACTATGCCCTCTTCTGGTCTCTCTAAGCACTGGACAGTCATATAATACACATACATATTCACAAAGCAGTAGAAGTATATTTATGGTTATATTTTTTAAGCTAAAAATTCTTTCCAAATCTGAGGCAAACTTCAGTTAACATTTTTATATGAAACTGGTCAACAACTGAAGCAAAAATTTAAAACCAAGCATTCTATGGCAAATATCAACTGAACAATCATCATTAACAAATTTTGGGATAAAAGGACAAAGACCCCTCTTCTTAATTGGTTGGTTTGACAACTGGTAAAATCACTCTAGGAATGAACAAGGCAAATTCTCAAAGACTAAAAACAAACCACATGACCCAACAATACCATTACTCAGCAAATATCCAAAATACTCAATATACTTCTCCGGACATACTTGGAGCTATATCCATTGCTGCTTTATTCAAAATAGCTAGAAAATGGTAGGGAGAGACTAAATGGTCTTAAATGAAGGAATGAACATGAAAATGTAGTACATATACACTATGAAATACTGACTCTACTATAAAGAAAATAAAATAATGAACTTTGCAGGTAAATGGATAAAACTAAATGTGACCATATTGAATATGGTAACCTAGACCTAAGAAAGACATTGTTGCATGTTTTCTCTTTGGAGGCTCCTGGCTCCAAATCTTCATATGTGAGTACATGACCTAGAGTAACATCAGAAACCATAAAAGTAAATCATAACCGTTGCCAGAATAGGGGAGCTGGGGAGCAAAAGAAAGAAATAGCAGAGTATAACTAATCTGTTTGGGGAAATGAGGGAGAAAGGAGATAGAGAAGAAGAAAGGAGGATAAAGAGGTATAATTGATCTGATATGCAAAATGGGGTCCTCTTTGGGGAGGGATGAAAATGATATATTTACAAGGGAGAAAAATGGCAAAATAATAGTAAGAAGGTCTTGAAAAGTCACACTGATCTGTTTCCCTAAAAGAAACATGCACAACAATTCTGGATATTAATATATATATATATATATATATATATATATATATATATATATATAATTTTTAATGAGTTTTTCTCATCTGGGCTGATAATACTATCTCCCAGAGCCAATGACTACTTTACAAAACCCCCAATACAAAATGTGAGAGGCCCTCTATTGAGTTGTTGGCCAGGTTCATCCAAAACATACACCCTACTTGGTTGTTTCCCCGAAGTACAAGGTAAATTCTTATTGAAGAAGACACCATGAACTTCAGAAACAAGGCACAGAGACTCCAGAGCTAGAACTGACCTATCTCTCTCTTCCCTGAAAACTAGCTTTCATGATAACAAAAGGGACTGTGCAAGCTTCCAAAAGAAGATGGTAGCTAACAGTCCTACCCAGTTGTAACTTGTATGAACCACATCAATGACCAGTACAATAACACTAAGGGTACAGTAATGGCAGTGACCAACAGCCCTCTATTGTTATCTAAGACCAGACCAACAAAAGGAATACTATGCCTGATAATAGAAACTAAGTTGACTACTTGGTGCTATTGAAGTCATGATTATTGGGGAAGCATCTGTAACCACACCTCTGTGAACCAACATAACCGATAAGAACAATCTATAACCATTTGTCCTTATTCCTACAAAAAAGTACAGTCTTCATACTTCAAGCAAACTTGTCTTTGAAATAGAAAGAGAACAATATAGAAAACTATAACCAATCAATATGCGTAGCTATACAGCCCAGTCCCAGTGGATGCATCTACAAAATGCTCTAACATCTTAGGGTTAGGAGCATGGTAGAAAAAGATTTTAGAGTTGGAGAAAAACAGAGTCTGTTGGTAGATTGTGTCTCCTAGGGATTTCAGAAGATAATAGCCATAAAGTCTCAACAATCAGACTGATCAAACATGACCTGAAAAAGAATGTTACCAATGGACATGCCAAAGTATATACAGAAAATCCCAGTACACTTCAATCCTACACAAAGAACTATAAACAATGGAGAAAAGCTGGGAGCAGGAGAAGAGGCTTCCTAGGGGAAGACCTTACTCATTGGTTGTCCAGTGCCAATGGTCAGCCATGAAAGATACAAGTAACTTATATGGATAAAGCATATTAGATTTAGGAATATATATCTAAATCCACATTCAGGCACATAAACATATATGGGGCTGTGACCCAGTTTGAGAAATTGGGTTCCATGTCATTAGGTCAATGATGACAACTTTCTCTGAAATGCTGTATCAGTTGCCCTGTTCTGCATCCTTACAGAAAAACATAAAAGATAACATTTCAGCTGTGGCTAATTGCCTTCCTTATAATAAAAAACATGGGTAGATCCAGTTATCGTCCCTGAGTCTGAAACTCTGAAAGTCTAGATGGACCCAATGGTTGAATTCTTTTCTATCCCAAGAGACTTCACAGTTGATGTCTGCATGTCCAGTGTTAATGCTGAAATTCTATGTTCTTACAAGAGAAAAGTAGCATAAATAATACATGTAGATGCTTATAGACCACACAGAGTGGTCTATACACACACACACACACACACACACACACACACACACACACACACACACACAAGTGTTAGAGGCCAGAATCCTTTTATTTCTCTCTTATTATGGTCTCTGCACCAGCAGCTGTAGTATTACTCCAGCTCAGCTCATTTGGGCCACATTTAGCCTCTGGAAAACATATTAGCAATTTTCCTTTGTAAACCCCATCTTGAGGCATAGTTCCAGAAAATTCTTTCTTCTGGCATTGCCAGGATTTTTCACAGGAGATCCAGCTCTTTTCTACATTACTAGAAAACAAGGTTACAGGGAGTTTGTATGCCCAGGATGACTCTGACCTTGTATCCCAGCTTGGTATTTGTCTGATGAACACTTCTGTAACATCTTCAAACAGCATCGTCCTCTCCAGTGATGATGTCTAGATTCCACATGTGAGCATCACTGGAAAAATCTCAGTCCACAGATGAAGCAAGAAAGGGGTTTATGACCCTTGCATGCTTATATTTCTTGACCACAATTTCCCTTTCAGAAAAAAAAAAAGTTTATTGTTTTAGATGACAGCTGAAGCTAGCTTAGACATCAATAAGTTGTCTTCATCATGTGGAGACCACATTTCAGTAATTTTGTAGTGTGAAACACTAAACATGTTTACACATTTCTATTTCACTTCCAACTAATTCCATCAGAGTTGTAGCTTATCCCCTTGTAACAAAGTTTATACTGTGTTCATACAATCTTTGTGATGAAACCAGCTCTGTCAGAAATCTGAGATTTGGAAATCTACACACACACAACACACACACACACACAAACACACATACAATGTGCTAGAAATTAGCTCTGTCTTGGCTAAAGGGTACGGAAGTTAAACTTCTTTTTAAAATTGAAGTTGAACCACTTCTAAAAGATATCACATATGATTTTTCCAAGCTACGACTCATTCTCCCCATTGGAAATTAAATAGTTTATAGTACCCATATTTCTTGCTTAAAATTTTTAATTATACTATACAATGAGGGATAAATTTTAGAATAATGAGGAGAAATTTATTAATAAAACATTGTTTCTATATAAATGAACTGCCTAATATACCATATCACTCTCAAAATCAACCCTATGGAAAAAGTACAAAATAAACAAAAGTATTATTTAAAAATGTATACATGTGAAAAAGAAGATTATCTTATTATATGACAAAACAGCCCTTGGCAAAATCTGAGATTCCTTCATGATAGCAGTACTGGACAGATTAGGGATACAAGGGACATTATGTAAACATAATAAAGGCAACTTACAGCAAACCTATAGTCAACATCAAATTAAATGGAGAGAAATTCAAAGCAATTCCACTAAAACCAGGAACAAGACAAGGCTGTCCACTCTCCCCATATCTATTCAATACAGTACTTGAATATTTAGCTGGAACAATAAGACAACTAAAGGAGATCCAGGGAATAGAAATTATAAAGGAAGAAGTAAAGTATGAGTATCATTATTTGCAGATTATATGATAGTATACATAAATGACCCTAAAATTTTCTCTACTAGGGAACTCTTCCACCTGATCAACACTTTCAAATAATATAAAATATCTTGAGATAACTTTAACCAAGCAAGCGAAATACCTGTGTGATAAAAACTTCAGGTCACACCTCAGCTACGTAGTGAGCTTGAGGTATGTCCAAACTGGAGAGATGGAGGTGCAGGATGAGGTTGGAAGGTAGGAGTGGGCAAGCTGGGGGCCACAGTTATAGTTCAGTAGTACAGAGCCTGCCTAGAATGCGTAAGACCCCAATCCAAGAAGCAGGAAAGAGGTAGGGATTATGAAATGAATGATGTAAATGACTTTTCCAAGCAATATATAGTACCTAAAATAAAAATGTCTTCTTAACAACCAAAAAATAAAAAACTTCAGGTCTTTACAGAAAGAAATTGAAAAACATCAGAAGATGGGAAGATCTGTAATGTTCATGGATCAGTATGATCAACATAGAAAAAAATGATTATCCTATGAAAAGCAATCTATAGATTTCATGCAAGTGCCATCAAAATGCAACCACAATTATTTACAGACATTGAAAGGTGGATTTGCCACTTCATATGGCAAAAATTAAAACAATTAAACAAACACCAGGATAGCTGAAAACAAACCTAAAATAAAAGAACTGCTGGACGTATCACCATCCAGGATTTCAAGTTGTGCTAGAGAGCTATAGTAATAAAAACCACATGGCATTGCCTTAAAAACAAACAGATTGAGCAATGGAGTTAAATTGAGGACCCAGACATAAATTCAAACTCATATAGACCCCTGATTTTTATAAAGAAACCAGTATTACACAGTAGAAAAAGAAAGCATGTTTAACAAATGTTGCCGATCAAACTAGATGTCTGCATATAGAAGAATGCAAACTGATTTACATTTATCACCCTGCTCAAAACCCGAGCCCAAGTTGATCAAGGACCTCAACATAAACCCATTATACCTGATAGAACAGAAGTCGAGAAGAGCCTTGAATACATTGGCACAGGAGACAACTTCTTGAACAGAGCACCATTGCCGTAGGCACTAAGATCAAAAATGGATAAATGGGGCTTCAGGAAAATGAAAAGCTTCTGTAAGGCAAAGGACATCATCAATAGGATAAAATGGCAGCCTACAGAATGGAAAAAGATAACTCCACATCCGATGGAAGTCTAATATCCAAAATATATAAAGTATTCAAAAAACTACATCCACAAACCAAATAATCCAATTAAAAATGAGGTGTATATGTAAACAGAATTTTAACAGAATAATCTCACATGGTCTAGAAACACTTAAAGGAATATTCAACATCCTTAGCCATTCAAATCAAAACTCAGATTCTATCTTATAACTGTCAGAATAGCTAAAATTAACAACAAAAGAGACAGCTCACGTTGGCAAAAATGTAGAGAAAAAGGAATACTCCTCTATTGCTGTTGGGAGTGTAAACTTGTACAGCTACTATGGGAATCCATATGGTGGTTCCTCTGAATAATGGGAATCTATATACCTCAAGACAGAGCTATAGTACTCTTGAGTTTGTTCCCAAAAGTTACTCCATCTACCACAGAATGCTTTCTCAACTATTTTAATAGTGGCTTTATTAATAATACTTAGAAACTGAAAACAACCTAGATGTCCCTCAACTGAAGAATGGATAAAGAAAACGTGATATGTTTACACAATGGAATATTATTCAGGGATTTTTTTTTTTAAAAAAAAAATGACATCATGAAATTTGAGGCAAATAGATTCAACTAGAAAAAAAAATCAATCTGATTAGGTAACCTAGACCCAGAAATACAAACAGGTATGTGTTCACTTATAAGTAGATAGTAGCTGCTAAGTAAATGCTATCATTCATTCATAATTAATTATAAATAATTTATAATTAATTTTCTTAACCCAGAGATGTTAAGTAAAGTTGAGGACTATAGGGAAGAGCATGGATCCCCTGGGAAGGGGGCATAGAACAATTTCTGAAGTTGAACTGGGAGCAGGTAGTGATGGGATTGGAAGAGACAGGGTAGAGAGAGATGGTAGAAGAGTGTGAAGAGAGACAGGTAGAGTTGGTTGGGGCATTTGGATGACAGTGTGGAAACTTAGTGTAATGGAAACCTCCTGGAATTTATGCTTTGCTTCCTAGCTTTCATTTCTAGCAGAGAGAACATGAAATAGGAAACATGAAAAGGTCACTTTGGTTGAGTTGCTGGCCATGGAAGTTCCAAGTAGATCTCTAAACCACCCAGGCTGATACTAGGACAGATCACCCTCTGAAAATACGGCCCCATCATAAAGGGCAACTTTCATTCAGCTCATTGAATATAGAGGGGTGGAGGTGGTGGAGGTTTAGAGCCTTCACTTCTACATTTTATGCTCTTTGGTTATGAAAGGTACTCTACAGGATATGGTAAGAAAACCTGGACTCCAACCCAACAACAATACCCTTGACTCACCTACAGGATACGCTGGGGAAATGGTGGTACAGAGGATTTGGGAATGGTCAATCTATGTTTAACCTGTGGTTCACCCCTTGAAAGGCAACTCATGACCTACTCAGCTTGGATTGCCAGGAACTGGAGACTATCCCAAAGAAATGATTCCTAATTATATTCTTATGGATCAGTGTCTTATCCAGTCATCATCCTTTCCATCACAGATGGCAACAGGTGCAGAGACTCACAGCCAGACATTTTGCAGAGAGTGAGAGAAACAGAAAGACAGACAGACAGAGAGAAAGTCCAAATTTGAGGTCTCTGATTGGGCCACTCCTCTTGGAGATAGAGGAACTCTATGGAAAAGGGAAGAAAGGACTGTAGGAATAATAGAAGATAAAGGACACCAGGACAATATAGCCCGCTGAATCAACTAAGCACAGCTTACAAGGGCTTACAGAGATGCAAATAGGGCCTTCATGGGTCTGCATTAAGTTCTTTTCTGTATATGTTATGCCTGAAAGCTTAGTGTTTTTGTGGGACTCCTAACAGTGGGACTGGGTGTGTATCTGAATCTTTTGACTGATCATGAGACTCTTTTCCTAATATTGAGTTGCTTTGTTCAATCCATTATGAGGGCTTTTGCTTTGTCTTACAGGATCTCATGTTGCCCATTGGCGGTTGTCTCTTGGACACTGGCTCTTTTCTGAAAAAGAAATGGAGAGGGAGTGGATCAGAGAGAGAGGAGAGGTGGTGAGTGTACTTGGAAGAGTGGAGGGAGGGGAAACTGAGGGTGGGATGTATTGTACAAGAGAGGTATAATAATAAGAGTTTTTAAGCTTCTGGTCTGCTTCCCAACCTGGACTAGATCAGTGGCCTGATACCAGCCAAGACACTTCACTACAGCCTTTTTGCTTCCCAAGAGGTCCTCAGAAACCAAATATGCCCACACCAGCTGGGACACCCACAGAGCCCAGCTGGCATGGGACGTCTCCTTCCCAGCTCCATCTTCTTTTCATCTCATAGGGGGTCGAGGGGTAGATCAAAGCCTGATACTATTACTGATGCTACGTTGTGCTTATAGACAGGAGCCTGGCATGGCTGTCCTCTGAGAGGCCCTATCAGCAGCTGACTAAGACAGAGGTAAATACTTACACCTGTAACCATTTGACTGAAGTCAGGGACCCCCAGTGGCTGAATTAGGGGAAGGAATGAAGAAGTTGAAGGGGAGAGTGACCACACTGGAAGACCAGCAATTTCAACTTAACCAGACCCCCAGGGAGCTCCCAGAGACTGAGCCACCAAAGAAGAGCATACAAGGGTCTGTCCAAGGCCCCTAGCAAATATATAGCAGAGGTCTGCTTGGTCTGAACTCAGTGGGAGAAGATGTGTTTAGTCCTTGAGAGACTTGAGGTCCCAGACAAGGGGGAGGTCTAGTGATAGGGAGAGCACTCTCTCAGAGGCAAGGAGGAGGAATGGGATGAGGAACCATGGGAATGGGGACCTGGAGGGGAGTAATGACTGGAATGTAACTAAATAAAATAATTAAAATTCTAAAAGAGAGTTTAAAAATATATAGAAATGTTTATTATAGAATATATGCAGTTCTAAATATTTTAGTATTCTAGCTTTACCTTCTCTCCCTTGTTTATTTTTAAATGTAAATTTTACATTTTGTGGGTAGTATGCTGGATTATAAACATAAAAATACAAATTTTACAGTTTATAGGAAGTATATTGTGATTATATGGAAGTTCCTACAGAAAGAAGTCATAATAAGGGGAAATAACACCTTCAGGTTGTTTAGTACAACATTGTAAAATGAATGAATGTCTATGTCAAAATGCTTTCATATTAGAAAATAAAACTTTTCTTTATTGACTTTACTATAATAGACAAGCCTAAATTGTTGGAAACAAAATATATCACAAAAATTATCTTTGTACCCAACATTCAATAAGTATCAAATGAAAGTCTAAGACAATGAATGAATAAATCAATTGAATGGTTTCTCCATTTTAGACTTAATATGGGAGGTATTCCAGCAAGATTCAGGCACTAATTTGATTTAATTTTGTCCACTATTATCTGTGTCTTTTCTCCTGAGTTACTAGTTATTAAACTCATTGTCACTCCTGGAAAATCAGTCCTAAATGCCAATCAAATCATGGAATCTTCATGAGGAAAACTGAAACTGTCTGAAAGTATGGTGACATTTATACTGATTTGTGGCTTTGGCAGACACGGAGGTACATTTCCTGTCTCAGTCACCTAAGAATGTGCAAAGGTGATTAGATAATGCTTTGATAAGTCAAAGCCTTTATTTTTTCTAATTTCTCTTTTTTTCATTCTAATAAGGAAAGCAATTGTTGACTCATTAAAAGTAAATTGATGTTTACAAATGATATTATACAAAAATTGAATAAATTTGAGGAAGCAATTGAGGTTATCTTTAATAGACATGAGGATAATAGCAATGAGCAGTAGAAAGATGGTAGAGAACTCACTGTCATTATTAAAGGTCTGTTGACCTAGGAATGTATTTAAAAGAAAACAATTACAAGCTTAAGATTGCTTTGTTAAAAAAAATAGGAATTGCATTTATTAAAGCATCATGAATAATTATAAACAAATTTGTTTAATTACATGCATGTGTATATTAACCTACATATATATCTGTAATGGCAATGGAAATACAGAATGAAAATAATTATCAAGTGGTTTGTAACAGAACCTAATTCATGCCCTCTGATCAGTGGTATTACATTATTCCTACTTACTATGAAATAAAGTTTGACCGCTGCTAGACAAAGCCCAATGAACTATAATTGATTCATCAGTTGAGATAATTCTTTCTTCAAGGAAACTAATTAAATACCGACTTCAAATTTGTTTATATTTCAACAACCCCAAATACTATTTTAATACCTTTTTTAAGAAGCATTGGAAGATAGGATTTTTACCACTGGACTATATATATATATATATCCAAAAACTTCCATCTAACCCTCTTCAGGTCATTATCACACAATTGATTATGATGAAATCAGATCATGCACCCTCACTAATAGCTTGATGGAATTTCATTGCCAACAAATCACCATGATTAGGTCAAACTCCCTTGATTGGAGCTTTCTCTTAGAAAATAGAGCTTCACTGTTTTGGTTACAAACATGCTCTTCCCTAAACCTCTTCAGCCACCAAAAGAATAACTTTCCTATAAATAATTTGGCTATTATTTTTTCCATTTATTTCACAGGAACATTTCAGGGGAAAAAATACACAAAGGAGAAAATAAAGCTGAGTGTCTGTGCACCAAATGATAATTGTTCTGCTTGTGTTGTTCTATTTCTTCTCAGTAACAATACTGAGATTAGCCCTCAGTACATCCTGTTCTTTTCAAAGGTTTATTCATCAAAAAATATTTCTTATTATAGTATGATTTCCTCATACTCTCCAACAAGATCCACACAAAATGGAAAAATATGTAATTTATTTTATAATTCCATCACACAATTCATGAATATTCATTGAGCTCCCACCATGTCAGTACTTTAGATTCTAGGATAATATCTGAGAACAAAGACATTTGTGGTACATGTATTCTAAAAGCTAGTGGAAGACTGAAAAGATGGATAGTAAAATATGTAAGCTGTAAGGTCAGTGGGAACAAAGAACTGCATCATCAGCAATGTGAAATTTGAAGAATGGAGTTATATCTTACACTTGTGCTTACATGTATTTAGTAAGTGTCCTGCAGGACATCAACAATCAACATTTTAATATATCCATGTTATATTTTTAATATATATGTTATTTGGAGTGTGGATATTGATAGTTGAATAAGAAACACAGACAGAAATACAGAGACAGAAAATATGCTTGTATGCACATTCTTTAGTTTTCTTTAACCAATTTATTATTATATTTATTATTAATTTAAATATATATATAATTTGTATTTCGTGCTGATATTTTCAGAAGGATGTTCAGTTGAGGTCTGTTCTTTTTCATGTCATCTTCTGCATACTTGAATGCACACATAAGATGCAGCTAGTAAGCTGTGTTCTAAGCATTTTATTTTACATTCACTATAAAGACATATTGTATTCCTGTAAAGTAAAACTTTGTAGCAGTTTTATTTGTCTTTAAAAAGGTATTAGCAACAAGTCTAATTCCTTCACCCAAATGAGTAGTAGGTGCATATTTTTGTTGCTTTTCTGAAGCATAGTTCTTGGGTATTTGGGGTTCAAGAGATAAGGTCTATATGTGCTTTAAATATTTAGGTTTCCCTCCTCATGAGAAGATGTAAGAACAGCCACAATTCAGGTACCTCAAAATCTATCTTCTCTCTATTGATGGATAAAATCAAATCATATACTATAATATCCAGAATGTTCAAACAAATGTTATATAATAGGCAAAAACTTAAAAGAATAAGTGTTTCCCTCAGCTATATCTTACGCAAGACATCTGAATTAGCAGTGAACATCTGGACCCTGCTTCTGTACTGGTAAATCTTGCTAGTATTGGGCATTTCCCATACAACATCATCATAATCTCTCAGAAAGATGAAGAGATACACTCAGACGCTGTAGTTTTGTCAAACCTAGCAGGTTTTTCAGGAGATCATTTAAAGACTTAGCCCTGAGTTAGCTAACAAATTTCTAGCTAAAGCTCTACACTTGCTTTTTAAATGTGGCTGGCATTTTCTCATAAGAAATGTCTTCTTTTCCTTTGGTTACAAATCATTGAAAAGTAGGACAGTATGATTAAAGCTTCACAAAGGTAGGTCTTCTTAATTTGTGTTGACATTCCCACCCTCTAAGTGATTTGAATAGTGGCTAGATAGTGGTAAATGCTTATGAAGTATTTTCAAATATATGAATGAATGGAATTACCAAGTCTTGGCCAAGAGAATCTATTATATTCCCATACACTTAACAAAAGCAGTTGTGGTACGGAGATACAGAGTGAGCAGCACTGGCCACATCCAAAAGATATGGAAATGAGTGATATTATTGTCATTCATATATACTTACATTTTAATTACATATGTGAAATATTAATTTACAATGTTATAGCTATATATATGTGATATATATATGTGATATATATATAATCTATTTGTATAGATGCTTGGTTTGCAAGTGCGTCTGTGTACCACATGGAGGCCAGAAGAGAGCAATGGACACCCTGGGACTGGAGTTAAGGATGGTTGTGAGCTACCATGTGTGTGCGGGTCATAAAATCCTACTCCTCTGAGAAAGAAGCCAGTAGTCTTAGTCACTAAGCCATCTTTTCGACAACTATATTTGTTTAACCCTTAAATTTATTTCAAGAAATTATTCATCTTGTTTTTGTAAGCTGTCATTCCAAGTTCTAGCATTACACCTTTAATAAAGCCTTTATCAAACATGCAATCTAGGAACCATAGGCCAACGGGAAAGCCATAGTATAAACCCAGGAGAATAGCATCCATGCTGAAGACTTAACTTTGATGAAAGACAATGTGTTAGTGATAAGTGTTTGAACTAAAACCCAGTTTATAACTTTACTATTTGCTCTTTTATGTTCACAAGTTTTTTGTTTTTTTTTTTGATTTATTGTTTGAGAAATTTTTATATGTGTCTTAGGCTTTAAAAAAAATCTAATCCTCCCCCACTCCTTATTTTCATATCCTCCAAGGTTAATATTTCATGAGCCCATTCTTTATCCATGCAGGGGTTTTGGCTGCTCTGATCTTGACAGGACTTGTACACATAGTCACAGCAACTGGGAGCTCATATCTAAATAAGTGTGGGGGGGGGGGGAATGTTAAATCAACAACCCTGCTATATCCAGAAAATAGTATTTCACTCCAGACTTACACTACTTCTGACTCTTAAAATGTTCCTGACCTGCTTCAAAGATCACATCAGCACTGTTAGGGGATGTCCTATGTAGAACTGAACACTGCACAGTCTCTCATTCTCTTCTCTTTGACCGGATGTGAGCCTCATTATTACTCACATTTTACCACACAAAGAAGTTTCTGTGATGAGGGCCAAGAGCTAAACTAATTTATGCATATAAAGATATGAACTTAGGGCACAGTTTAATACTATGTCCATTTAGCAGAATAATGGAAATAGGTTTTCATCTCAGAGCTATGACCTACCTAATCGTAGGTTCTTGGTGGCAAGATAATTTGATAATGTTTTGCTATACTAAGTAATGTGACCCTTTTTCCCTACACTGCTTTCTCAGTATCTAACATCTTGAGAAATTCCCTAATCAAATAGCAGTGGGGAGGACTTTTAATAACATCACGTAAAATATAAATGACCCAAGTCCATGATTTATGCACTTTAAATTCTTCTATCTGCTGTAGGCTGAAAAAAATCTAGTGAACATGCATATAATAGAACAAAACAGAAAAACGAAGATACCTCTAAGTAAGATACCTCACCCCTAGGGGGATTGCAACCTCATAGGAAGAGCAACATCAGCTGGCTGGACCACCCAGTGCTCCCAGGGACTAGACCACTAACCAAGGAATGTACAGGGACTGGCTCCAGATACATATGTAGCAGAGGATGGCATTTCCTAACATCAATGGGAGGGAAAGCCCTTGGTCCTGTGGAGGTGTGATGCCCCAGCATAGGGGGATGCTGGAGGGGTAGGGTGGGAGAGGGTGGGTGCACTTTCATAGAAAGAAAGAAGCGGGAGGAGAAGGAGGTTGTAGAATGGGGACTTGTGGAGGGGTAACAGGAAAGTGCGATATCGTTTGAGATGTAAACAAATAAAGAAAGAGAAAAAAATGCCTCAGCCTTAGAAACACTTTCAGAAACAGATGAATTTTAATTCTTAAACATTCTTCTCTAAAAACTATGAATAAAATAAGTTCTAGAAAGGTTTCCAGAATATGTGATCTTTTTACTGATGTGTTTTATTATTCATTTATATATAATTTACATATATATAATGCAAATAAAAGTTTTATTTCTTTAGCTATTATATTTCCCATGAGCCTATTTGATATTTTGATTTAAAAAATAAAAATAAAATGCCAGTCTGGTTTTTATAAGGGGCAGTGGAGGAAACGATTTACTCAACTTACACTTCCACACTGCTCTTCATCACCAAAGGAAGTCAGGACTGGAACTCAAGCAGGTCAGGAAGCAGGAGCTGAGGCAGAGGCCATGGAGGGATGTTTCTTACTGGCTTGCTTCTTCTGGCTTGCTCAGCTTTCTCTCTTTCTTCTTTCTTTTTTTCTTTTAAACTTTTTTTTTTATTGGATATTTTATTTATTTGCATTTCAAATGTTATTCTCTTTCCCGGTTTCCCCTCTGCAAACCCCCTATGCCAGCTTGCCTCCCCCTGCTTCTATGAGGGTGCTCATCCACCCACCCACTCTCACCTCACCACTCTGGCATTATCCTATACTGGGGCATCCAGCCTTCAGAGGACAAAGAGCTTCCTTTCCCATTGATGCCAAATAAGGCCATCCTTTGCTACATATGCAGCAGGAGCCATGGATCCCAGCATGTGTACTCTTTGGTTGGTGGTTTAGTCCTTGGGAGCTCTGGGGGATCTGGTTGGTTAATATTGTTGTGCTTCCTATGGGGCTGCAAACCCTTCAGCTCTTTCAGTCCTTTCCCTAACTCCTCCATAGGATTCTCATGCTTAGCTTAGTCCAATGGTTGGCTATGATTATCCACCTCTGTATTTGTCAGGCTCTGGCAGAGCCTCTCAGGATACAGCTATATAAGGCTCCTGTCAGCAAGTATTTCTTGGCATTAGCAATAGTGTCTAGGTTTGGTGTCTGTATATGGAATGGATCCCAAGATGGGGCAGTCTCTGGATCGTCTTTTCTTCAGTCTCTGCTCCACACTTATCCCTATATTTCTTTTAGACAAGAGCAATTCTGGGTTAAAAATTTAGAGATGAGTGGGTGGCCCCATCCCTCAACTGGAGGACAGTCTGTTTTTATTTAAGGCATTAGTTAATTCTTATACCCAATCTCTTGTGATTTATTAATGTAAATAAACAAAATTGGAATAGCTAAGCTAAGGGGAATGGGTTTCACTAAACTTCCCTTCAAAAAATTGGTTTTAACCTATACTCTTACTAGAGATCTATATCCTTCTCTCTCACATCATCTTTGATATTACTTATTTTAACCAGCATCAGTTTGAAAAAGATGATATATAATTGGATTTCCAATTATATTTCTCAGATTCCATGTACAAATTAACTAAATGTTCTCATTTCCCATTCTGATAATTGATTGCCATGGGCCTTTTGCTTTATGTTGTATTAGTATACTGAATGACCAGAAAAAGGTTGGCTATTATAGCAAGGGAACGGAGTATCTACCATGCATTCTTAGTTACTTCTACCTATTATATTCAGATTTTGAGCTTTATTTATGAAATTTTTGTCATATTCGTACTTATGTACACCCACATATGTGGGCCTGCATGCAAACACACACACACACACACATACACACACACCATCATCATCATCCTCATCATCATCATTATCATCTTCCATATATTTGCTCTCAGTGATTTTCTCTAAGTAAAAAATATTGACTAGCCAATAATGACACAAATCTTCAATTATAAATATTGCCATTTCATAACAAAGCTGCAAGTTTTTTGTATATCAAGTTTTATAAAGCAATGCCATGCCTTATCAGTTGACTATTCTATTGTAACAACACCATAAAGGTTACACATTATCTTATTTAATTGCATTTATGTCTAGTATTGTTTTCCATAGTCTTATTCTGTTAAATAAATCAGTTTATTCCTATTTCCATTATTTAATAATTTGTAGTTGTATTACATATTTTAATATCTAGTTTATCTGGTTAGCTTGTAACTCTCTAAATTTTAAAATGCTTTTAAATGTCTTATCCTCTTCTGCTTTTATTAATCCAGTTGACCTTTGAAATCCCCTTTACTTAATTCTAAAACCTACTCTAATTTTTGCAATGGCATCAATCACAGCGGCTCCTTTGGGCAAGCATAATATTTTCACCATGCAGAGAGCACATAAGCTGATGTTATAACAGCAAATAGTAAGAAATCTACGCTAACTGCTGATAGGGCCAGAAAAGACCTAAAGTTTGAAGGTAGGTAGGATGAAAAGATGCTTAAGGGAGAGGGAATACCATTGAAGCCAGGTATGTGTCAGATCACTGAGAGGAGATAATATGAAAGGTGAAGATAGAATATAAAGTATCTTTATGTGAAATGAAATTTCACATAAATTCCCCGATTCCAGGGACAATAGAATTATCAAGATTTTAATTAAAGAACTGAAGTCAACCTATTTCACTTTTGAGAGTTATCTCTTCTTCTGATATTGATAATTGATTGGACTAGAGTAGGTATAGAGGAAGAACTGTTTAAGATAGTGTTAAAAGAAGTCACATGAGAGAGGCTGATGAGTTAGTATTAGGATGGGGCTAGTGTAATGGGAAAGAGGCAGTACAGTCTAAATCCAACTCTGCATCACAGTAAGTATGAGGATGCAGTCATAAAGTCTTGCTTTTTTCTTAACAGTAAAGCTGCTCTAGAAGTGTGGGTTCCCTGAATTCTACCAGCTAGGTAAAGCTAGATTGTAAATACTGTGAGACACATTTTAGAACGAGCATCTACTCCTGGAAATCAGCCAGATAGCCCTCGAATTATGGGGAGGAAATGTATTGTGGCATATGAACATATATGATTATACTCTCTTAATGAAAATGGCATTAATACAGAACATTTGGGGAACCTAGTATTCTGCAATCAGACTTGCTCACTTGGATACTTTAACAACTAAACACTCTAATTGCCATATGCTTTTAGGTAAATGGCAAAAGAAAACAAAAACAATGTTAAGCTAAGTAAGAACTAAAAATCTGAATGAACCTGTAACTATCAAATACATGTTTTCAGGTTTGCATTGCCATTTTGGTTTTATTATTTTTATTTTCATTTTAAAAATAATATGCCTAAGCAATAAGACCTAAAGAGATAGCTCACAAAGAATCCCACGTGACACTGACTGGCATAGATACATAAACCTATGTATTATCTTTTAAAAATTGTAAAGACAAAGATGTTTCAGAAAGGTATTAATATTGGGAAATCAACAGCAGAATTTATATAAACTGGATATATGTAAAACATAATAATATTAAAATAGTTTAAAGAGCAAGGTTATCTCTTTGAGTATTATACCTGATATTGTCAGATGTGATGTTAACATTTGAAGTCAACATGTAGCATAGGAAATCCTAAAATCAGCAGTAGAGATAGACTTTTCTCCAAAAACTTCCACCAACTTTATGCACCCTTTTCATGTCAGTCTGATTTTTCCTAACCAAATCTGGGTGGCCAGAAGTATTTAACCAGGGATTCATGCCAATTTTCACTCTATCCATCTCTCTTAATCAAACTTTCTCAGGAAAGTTGAATTAGTGACCAGGGGGCATTCAGAAACTGCACATGCAGCACCTATAGTTGTAACTGCTCTCTGTCACTCCTGCCATCCCAAGGCTGTTCCAAGGTCCTGGATAAAGAGGCCTGCCACCTGACAGTGACAAATGAGGGGCTCTGAATGATTCCCTCTCAAGGAAATAAAGGAATGAGGAGTCAGAGCATCATATAATGTAAACAATATACATATCACCAGCCTCACTTAGCTCATGCCTGTTTCATGTATGTAAGATGAATAGCATTGTTAAAAGCAGAAACCATATTTGACAGAAGTGGTTTCCTCAAAACCACTAACAACAGGTTGTGTTCACTGGGTTGGGTAGTAGCTGTGTGCACAGCCCTGCAATTGACATTGAAAATGTTCCTGAGGTTTAATTTTGTATTAAAATTAGATCCTACTTTGAAATACGAAATAGTTGAAGCAAGTAATTTGCAATGCCTCAGTGAAAAGTTTGCCAACCCTAATTAACTCCTCCAGTCTCACAAGACTTTCTCAGTTGGCCCAGAAATATGTCTATAAGAATTGTGAAGAGAAATTAAATCCTATTACTGTCATAGTTGGTAACAAAGAGTCAAGTCTAAAAATCAAGCTTTTACCAAGTGTGGATATTAACCAGAGATGGCAATGAAGGTTGTATGCCCAGAATAATACTTATTGTTTGCAACTGAGTAGCTCACGCTGCATGTGAATGTTTTCCTTCATGTATATTCACTTCTGATTTCTGAATTTTCAACATATTTGAAATGAAAAATAAATTTATAGGAAAATGATCTGTTGAGATATTTTCTATTTACAATATACCTAAATGAAATGACCCAGATATTTGCTGTTGTCATTTTTCCAAAAGTTGTCATTAAAATGAGAAAGAAAAAGATCTATCCAAAATAAGAAAACCATTCTTTCAGCTTCAAAATATCTAATACATTCACCTATTATTCCTCAAAATCAATAAATGTTCTGAATTTGTTTCGCTTGCCATTTTTGTGAAGCTAATACTACTGGATTTACTTTACCAACATCAAGAGATGGACTATATCATTCACTAGAAATAATTAATTCCTCTATATTCTTAGCAACTCTCAAACATATAGTTTAATTTTCCATGGTGTTTCCATCCTTATATTAGGCAACGGTGTTTACAATGTTCTGTTCATGAATCTCTGCAAGTGAATAAAGGTCATGGAAAGCCTTAGTAAGTTCAAACTGGCAGTCCTAGACCTGAAGCAAGTGTTTGATCCAGTTGCTTCCAATCAAATGCCATGTTAGTTATTTCCCAGAACTCAGTCTGTAGCCTCCATGCCTGAGAGTCCCCAGTTGCTGTGGAAATTTAAAAGTGTGGTCCAGGATGTGTAAGTATCTTCTTTGAAAAATGATATATCTTTACTATGTTATATTCTATGTGCTTAGCTTTGACCTACTTTACATTTCCCTACATATAGTATATATTTCATAAAATAATTTCAGAGTCTAAAATGAATAGAAATACAGATCTGATTAAATTGCATGAGTTCATCCTAGATATATTTATATATCAAAGTTTAAAATAGTAGTGCTTGATTTCCATTCCTAAGATATGAAAAATTTTGATACATTTAATTTAACATGAAGTTCTCACCAGTTGTTTTCAACTAATATAAATGAACATTTATCCAATCCAAAGATCTTCTCCAGTGCCTGCTTATCACATAGGTAATCCTCTCTTGTTTTCTCTCTGGGAGTATCTGAAGACATGTGCTGAGGCTACCATTCTCTCAACAGGGATGTCAATCCAACTCCTCCTTCTGAGATCCTAACACCTACTACTGAGGATGTAGGCTTAGCACCTTATCGTTGTATGGGTATTCCTCACTTCTCCTTTCTTTTGAGACAAAAACACCATCATATGGGGATCTGCTTGAATGTCTGTATGTTCCACTGATGGCACTCATCTCAACTTCTCCTTAGTATGTCTCCTCAGTTTCTGAGGAACTACACAAGAGCCTGCTTGTAGTTTAGCCTATCTGCTCTTAAAATCAGAAACTGCATTTTATCATAGTTGAATCAGGACAACCTGTGTTATCTCATGCTCTAACCACCAAGGAGTGACATAAGACTGACATTCCATCATCATCCAGTTGAACCAAAAGCTGCCAACCTCAGTTAACTGCAAATAGATATGTAAATGCCAACTCAGTGAAGCAGGGACAGATATCAACACTAAAGTACATATCCAATGATCTAATTCCAGGTGCCCAAGTTCCATCATAGAAATACACACATCATGAAAAGTCAAGATAATGAATTTTCTTTGAAAAGTATTAAATCCATCACAATGATGCCTGGTGAGGTGAAATTATATAACATTCAATATCATGATTTTAAAATAACAGTATGAATCTGTTCAAAGAATTCAAAGGAGGAATAAATAAACACTGGAATGAAGAACACTAAAAACATAAACAAACAGGTGATTTAAAAAAAGAAAACTTAAAGGCAGAAAACTAATGCAAAATAAAAAGAAATATTAAGCAACACTCAAACCAAAATGAGAAATTCAGTAAGTATAGTAAAGACTCAGTAGAAAACCTAAACAATAAAATGAATCAATTGTAACTCAGACTCTCAGGCATTGATTTCATAGTAGAAGAGTTGGATCATTCAATCAATAAAAATAATACATTTTTGGAAATGAATGGAATATACAGGATCTTTATGACCCCATGTAATGATAGACCCTACAAATAGGCATAGAAGAAGTAGAACAATCAAAGCCAAAGGCATAGAAAATAGTTTCAATAAAATTATAGACAGAAGTTTTCTAAATCTAAGGGAAGTGATGCCCACCCACATGGAAGAAGCAAAGGCAGGACCAGAAAAGCAATTTCCTGTGCCACATAATAGTCAAAACATTAAATGCACAGAACAAAGTAAACAGAGCAAAAACTTCAGGAGAGAAAGCTCACATAAAAAGAGAGCTGATCTTTCAACGGCAACTTTAAAAGTCGTAAGGGCTTGACTGATGTCCAAGTTCTTGAAGAGCAAAGAAAGCAATGCAGAACACTATAGCCTCCAAATCAATCTGTCATAACAGAAGGATAAAGAAGCTTGTCATGATAAAATAATGCTATCTGAATTTATGACCACCAATTGGTCCTACAGAGGACACAAGAAAAATACTTCAGTGTCAAGAAAGTGTAAGAGAATCTGAGAGTCTACATGGGAAAATAACTAGTGTTGGTCACTGGCTAGGCAAAGGACAAAGAAAACAAGCGCCACATAAGTAACAAAATGGCATGAATTAGTACACATTTCTCAATAATTACTTTGAGTGACAATGATCTCAACTTCCTCTCAGAGGAGTTAAAAAAACAAGGAATTTTACAAAATCCACTCTTATCCAAAATAGTGCTTGATGTCTTAGACAGAGCAAAAGGAAAAACAAATAAAGGAGATAAACATAGAAAAAGAAGTAAAGAAAACATCCTTGTTGTGTGATTTTATGCATGAGACCACGGAAGGATGCCAACAAAAAACTCTTAGAGCTGTGTTGCAGTATTTTCCCTGTCCAATTACATTATGGCAATAGGAGCCTGTGATTGGACATGGAACAAGGAGTCAGAGCTAAGAGTTGTAGAAACAGAGACCCTCTCAGGGTAGAGGAGGAAGGACGATGGCAGCAGACGTGAACTGGAGAAGCGCCACCAGTAGTCATGGTATCATTAAAAGTTGGAATATTGGGATAATTTGCCTAATCTAGGTGGGCAGCTTTTATCATTATCAATTGGCTCTGAAAGTATTGTATTGGCATCTTGTAAGTTGTGATTGTATTGATACATAAATCTGATTGGTTAACTATATGCTTAAGAGTTTTAATTCTACCAAGTAATTGGGTATTAAGATTGCTGACCGTGGGTTGAGCAGTTATTGCGTGGGCTTGGTAGCAGAGATCCGCCTGACACAGAGACACGGCTGAACTGAGACTACCCGGCGAGAGCTCTACGGTCTACTGGCACTAGTGCAAGAACGTGCCCTCTCCCATTTTTAATGTTTACCTCAAGACAGCTGATACAGAGTTTTTAAATCATGGTAGAATATAAAATTAACACTAAAACTCAGCAACCTTCCTATAGACCAATGACAATCATACTGAAAATAGGGCCCATTCACAATAGCCACACAGAATAATAATTATATTGTTATTGCTGTTGTTATTATTATTATTATTATTATTATTATTATTATTATTATTATTATTA